>CM074946.1:2166103-2178294 GCA_037577455.1 Pangasius macronema
TTTCCCACACTCACCATTACTCTGGACTGTTGACCCCAAGTACTTAAACTCCTGTACCTTCTTCACCTCTTCACCCAATAATAATAATAATAATAATAATCTTGCCTAATGCACCTTTAATAGATGACAAAAATATAGAACTTCTTGTTAACAATTTATTGCGTCTGGAAATTTTTTTTATATACAAATCAAAGTCCCTACCCTGGTTTACAACTTTCAAAAAAAAAAATTTAAATGGTGAATTCGTGAATTTAATGTATATAATTTAGTTTTTTCTGTTTGTATAATTGCTATGATGGCTGGACTTCATGCTTTATGTTGTTCTTACCATGTGGTTTGTAAAATATTTCCTCGTCATTAATTAACAACAACAACAACAACAACAACAACAACAACAACAACAACAACAACAAGCGAAAGAAGTCTCCGCAGCAGTAGAGGGCGCGCGCAGGCTNTCTGAATTTTTCAAAATGGCGGCGTGTTTGTGAGGCTTCAGGAACACAACCGGGGGGTTAGTGTAAGATAACTTAAAATGGATAAGAAGAAAAAACAATATAAAGTCACAGCTTCGTCGGTGAGTTTTGGATAAGCTCTTATTTTAATTTATTTATTTCCAGCTGCTAAATGCTGCAGGAATTGTTAATTTTTTAATACTTTAATTCCATTAGCTAGCTTGCTAAAAAAAAAGTGGCTTGCTGCTGTTTTTGTTTTCTGAGTAGCAGTGAGTAAATGATTATTATTAAAAGTAAATTATTATTATTGTTGTTAATATTAAACGTTAATTCCTACATTCTAGCACTTTAAACCTACTGTCAGTTTAACTGCAAGTCATTTTGGGCTAAAATACATAATCTAAATGTATACATGTATACTACCAGTGTCTAAATATTTATTGACAGTCCCTTGTATAATAATTTATAAATAAATATGTGTTTTTCTTTTTAGCTGGTGGATTTGAAAGCAGAGCTTTATAGGAAGCAAGAGGCATTCAAGCAGGAAAAGCTTGCTCAGGATGCAGGCACTTCATCCAAATCACACATCCATACAAAGGTAAATAAACAGTAATTAAAAAATATATATATATATAACATGTAGCGCTTGTATAATTTTCTTTTTGTTGATTTGTTGATGATGTGTAGAAACCGAGTGTATGGAGTAAACAGAACCAAGGAGTGACTGCACGTGCTCAGAAAGATGTCGAGAAGACAACAGAGGAGGAACAAAACTTAGACAAATCGAGGTTAGACCGACGCAGAAACACGCTGTTGTGGAAATAATCAGATGAAACTAGAGTAAAAAGGAGCGTTAGTAAGAGATAATACACTCCGGGTTGTGTAGTTATAGGAAAATAATTTAGTGTGGTTAAGGCGGAGTCACTGTTACCACACCAAAGTTGATTATTTTCACATGACGGCACGTCTTGAAGTGTTTTATTCCTCTCCTATTTTATTCCTCTCCTCTTTCTCTGACTGTACCTGTTCTTCTTTTATTCATGATGCTCTTTCTCTTCGCTCACGTCCTCTCAGGCAGAAGCTGGAGGAGAAAGCACGCCTCTACGAACAGATGACTAAAGGGGATTTTCCAGGTCCTGGAATTCTGTATTTGGGAATAATTATGGAGTGTGGTATTTTTAATGTTTTTAATCATTATTAGTCTAAGAGCGGAGTAACATTATTCTGTTTTTGTCGTGTAGATGAGGAGACGGAGAGTCTGTACCTGGTGGATTTCACGCAGAAGATAATAGAGCAGAAGAGAATGGCACAAAGAAGTGAGGCTGAAACAGGAGACGGAGATGGAGAAGGCTCGGACACGCAAGTCCCCATCCCACCCCCACAGAGCGCCGACGAGGAATGGTACAGCCAGAGACCACCTCTATCTATCTATCTATCTATCTATCTATCTATCTATATATGTATATATGTATATAAACAAACAGGGAATTTATAGACCTAAGTATGCTTTCTCTTTCGCTGTCCCTCTCTCCTTGTCTATCTATCTGTTTGCCTGTCTTCATGTCTATCTCTTGCCTTCTCTCTCTCTCTCTCTCTCTCTCTCTCTCTCTCTCTCTCTCTGTGTGTGTGTGTGTGTTTCTTTCTTTTTCTTTTTGCATGTCTGTCTCTTTCTTTTCTCTCTTTTTCTATGTATCTATGTATTTTCTTTGTTTTCTTTTCTATGTATCTGTCTGTCTCTCTCTTTCCCTTTCTCTCTCTCTCTCTCTTTCTTTCTTTCTGTCTTTCTCTCAGGGTGGACTATGTTGATGCGCTGGGCCGATCAAGGAAGTGTTTAAGAAAAGATTTGCCTCAGTTTCAGAAAATGGACCAAGATTTACAGAACAAGCGGTACACGACCTATTCATTGTCTAGCTTCCTTTACATACTTGTATACTATAGTATATATTATGCACTATGTATATATATGTGTGTGTGTGTGTGTGTGTGTGTGTGTGTGTGTGTGTATAGAGTGGTCGGAGGTGACAGGACATTGTTGTCTGAAGACATGAGGCGAGAGATGCAGAGAGAGCAGTGGGAGAAGGAGGAAGAAGAGCAGATGAAGAGGCCTGTAGGACCCATTCACTATGAAAACATCCGAGATCAAGGTGAGGGGTGAAGCAGAGTCGCTGCTATCACCGCCAAGTTGACGAGATTCCTGAAACAGCATATCATGAAGTGCTTTATTTCTCTTGTACCGCAGCAAACATCTCTTTGCAGAAAACTTCATCACAAATGAAAAGTGCCTCTGTAACTGTTACTATAGAAACCGCGTTAAAACGAGCGAATGCTATCTTTGCAGAGTCTCGACGACAACATCTTTTTTTATTAGTTGTGGAAGACTGGTTAGTCTACACTCTTAAGTTGCATTGTGGTATAGCTATTAATATTAACTAACATTTAAAATGATTTACTGTATACTAATCTAGAAGATGAATGGATAGAACGTGACCATTAATACTCAAAATCACTGCTATGTCACGTCACGTCACGGCATTGTGTGATTAGATAAAAGGAAGCACGAGGCTGGTTTTGACACTCGATGCCAAAAGCGTAAACTTCTCTCTACGACGCCATGACTGGAGAAAAACCACAAAGAAGCGAAAAATGTTAATATTTTAAGTTTGTGCAGTAGGACCAGGATTTGGCGAATGTCTCCCAGTGTTTAATTAATACCTGTATATCGTGTGTGTGTGTGTGTGTGTGTGTGTGTGTGTGTGTGTGTTTTAGAGGCCAGAGAGCTAGGTGTTGGGTATTATGCTTTTTCTCAAGAGGAAGGCCAGCGCAAAAAGCAAAGGGAAACTCTGGATATGCTGAGAGACCAGGTGAGAGAGACGCTCTTGAGAGACACGGATGAACTGCTTGTCTTTATTGAAAATTTCTAATTATTGTAATCTAGCAGTAAGAGTGAACACCGTTAATGATTTAGAAGTCTGAAGTTAACGAGGAGCATTTCTTTGGATTTAAAGTGCATCGTTCTATCTACTGTGAAATACCTGGTGCAGTCAGAACTTTCACCTGACACCACAGCGCTAATTTATGCGCAGTGTGAACTGCAGTCACATCCCATCTCGTGTTTTTTGACCGCTCTATAGACCGCAGAGCAACGCACGAAGCGAGAGCAACTGAAGGACAAACGGAAAGCTCTGCTCGAGGCTCGACTGGCTAAAGTGCGAATGAGGAAGATGAAGAAAAGCAAGATGGAGCCAGGAGCTGAGGAGGAAGAAGGTGCTTCACTGTTTTTCAGTATATCATCACTATGAGGAAATGTTTGCCCTAGTTTTTTTTGGTTCAATGGTTCAATGCCAATAGGTCAGGTTGAATTACACTGGAGTATTGCTGTTTGCATGACCATGACTGATTTCTAAATATTTGCAGCTCCTGTGCCTGATGGAGCTGGTAAAGAGGCCGAGGACGCACCTGAGGATGTGATCGGACCGCCACCTCCTCCTCCAGCAGCAGTCAGAAAGGTGGAGGTTGAAATTCAGGAGAGAAAAGACTCGAGACCAGGAGTGCCACACGTCAGAGAGTGGGACAGAGGAAAAGGTAACACTATGAAGACGGATTTTGTGTGCTAATATTGTGAAATGTTGCTGGGAGTCGCATTCAGACCAGCAACATTTAAATGAAGCTATCGTGACATGCTGTAATAGTGTAGGAGTTCGGCTTTAAAAATGGAAATATTTCTCCATCCATCTACCTCCACTAGTTCCCTGACTCAGTAGAACAACATAAGCCAAGAAAATGAACACAAAAATAAGAATCAATATTTATCGAATATTGTATTTTTCCACTAAGTAATGAGGACAAACCAAAATTCTAAGTCTTAGGATCATGGAAAATTCATAATGTCCATTCCTGACCCCCTGGATTAACGAGTCTTAGGCAATAATCTCCTGCACTTGTCTCTGCTTTCTCCATACAGAGTTCTCTTGGGGTCAGTGGACGACTCGGAGACGGGATGAGAGGGATTCTGAATTTGCCCCGCCCTCTTCGTACTTTGGAGACGAGAGACCAGCCGGTCGCGGCAGGTCTACGCAGGAAGGGTGGGGCAAAGGGAAACCCAGTTTCAAATGGTCTGAGGCACACAGGGGATCAGATCAGGACGGCACGGAAAGACAAACTCGAAACACACACGCGTCTTTTACAAACCAGTCCTCATCCTCACAGCCTCAGCAAACGTCACAAGCACCATCTGCACAGACTCACGACCTGGACGCCCTTTTATCCTTCTACAAAAACTCCGTTTAAACTTTAAACCCGGTCTAATCCTTATTACACAGGCTCGGGTGTTGATCTGAGTCGCATTTATTCACTAAACTCCACCAGACTCCTTTCTCAAGATAAGACCGAATGAATTGTTTTCATTCTGTTTTGGTTGGATCTCTGCAATTTTAGATGTTTTTAGATCTGGACTTCACTCCCAGGATAAAACATAAATAAGCAGTTTTATTGATGTATTGATGTATTTATGTTTGATTTTTGAATCCCAAATGTCTTTCATCTGCGAATAAAAAAAGTCTTTAGGTTAAACTTTCACTAATGCAACGGTTTAGGATTTATGTGCAGTGAAGAGTATTATAACTGGACGCTTACTCTATTATATGTCGGTCCTCTTGTGCTTTTACGTTCTTTGTATCTTCCTTGGATGAGAAGGAAGTGATAAGAAGGAAACGAGGCGGGGGAAAAGCGTACTCGAGCTGAGGCGGAGCTTACTGAATTAGCCGGCACCATGACTGACAGGCAAACAGAGTCCTTGTCCTGATTGGTTGGATGTTGGTGAAGAACCAGTTCTTAATTCTAATCCATGTTCTCACCTCATCCTTTCTTTCTATTGGTGGGACACGATATCAGTCACGTGAAGGTGACAGACTGTGTAACACAGAGGAGACTACCAATGGAAGAGGTGGGAGGCCAACTCCTTTACGTCGAGCAAGAGGACGACAAACTAGGAGAGTTTTCTCCAGCCTGTCTCCTTCATGAAGACCTCGGAGCTTGGCCATACTTGAGGAGAGTGGTCAGATAAAGGTCGATCCTCAAGACCACCAATGAATACAAAAAAAAAAAAGACTAGAGCTTGGTGTAGCTGGGCTGCAAACCAGAACCTCCAAGTTTGAAGGCCATGGTGAGCACCTTACCATTGGTGGAGGAGCTTAAGGAAGAGTCTATGAGTAACAGACAAAGCACAAGAGCGACTACAGGAAGTAGGAGCTCAGTTTTGTGGACGAAGCATCCTTTCAACACTCAGTACTGTTCGACTTTGCAGTAATAACATATTAGGATAATTATTTAGAATCTTTTATAAGTCGCAGTGGGTCTTCTCAGACGAAGGAGAGTTCCAAAGAAGGAGTACAGCAGAGGCCTTCAAAAAGCAGTCTGCTGTTGCCTTTGGCTTGTTCGTTATGGGTTTAAATCTGTATCTGGATTTCTGTACAGCTGCTTTGTGACAATGTTTATTGGTAAAAACCAGAATACAAAGAAAATTTACTTTGTTTACCGGTCCAGCTACAAACTGTGGGCAGTGACTGAAAGATTAAAAAGCGCACACAGAAAAAATGATGTTATGCTTACTCTGTTACAGGGTGAGGAGCTTTGTCTAGGAGAAGTGGAAGGAGAATGAATAAATGAGTAAATGAGTAAATAAATCTTAATTTTGAATAAGATTTTGACTTGTTGATCTGGAAATCATTGTTATATCATACAGGGGGAAAAAAACAAACTTCATGTAAGCATCTGCATATATTACAGTCTAAAACTGAAAAAAGCAACTAAGGTGACCTTTTTACCATGAACTTGGAGTGTGTGTGTGTGTGTGTGTGTGTGTGTGTGTGTGTGTGTGTGTGTGTGTGTGTGTGTGTGTGAGAGAGAGAGANGAAAGTAGCATTTCAGTACTTAAAACTGAAAAAAGCAACTAAGCTGACCTTTTTACCATGAACTTGGAGTGTGTGTGAGAGTGTGTGTGTGAGAGTGTATGTGTGTGAGTGTGTGTGAGTGAAAGTAGCATTTCAGTACTTAAAACTGAAAAAAGCAACTAAGCTGACCTTTTTACCATGAACTTGGAGTGTGTGTGTGTGTGTGTGTGTGTGTGTGTGTGAGTGAAAGTAGCATTTCAGTACTTTGTCCATAGTTTACAAGAAGCACCTGACATGTAGGAGGTAGTCACTCTGTGGTTATGGTTAACCCGTGTGTGTGTGTGTGTGTGTGTCATGTCATTTGTCTCCTGCGATTCAGATTTAAAATGAACACACACACTGTGTAATTTTCTCTCTCTTTCACACACACACACACGTACACACACGTACACAAACCTAACACTCGTTCCTGCTTTAAAGCCGCTAGGATAAACTGCTTCTCGCAAGCTGATCACGGGACTGCCGTGACCTTTGACTCACAGGATATCCTGCTTTCCACAGTTGTGCATGCGGGCAGTTTTCACGCGTGACTGTGTGTGAGAGGTGGACGGAGAGTAATAAACAATTATACGAGAAGATGTGAAGCGAGGATTCGCTCAGGCGGCACATAAAGGACACGTCCTGAGTGTTAGGTTCAGTGTGTTTGTGTGTTTTCTGAGGGACGTTTATTTTTTTTTTTTTGTCTGAGGTTCTTCTGCACTAAAAATTCAGAAGATGATGGTGAGTGATCGTTATTTGTTCTAATCATATGAGCTTTGTGTAAAGTGTGTTTCTAGGGCCACGTGAAAAGGCACTGGACAAAAAAAACACACAATAATTAAACATTTGGCTGAATTATGGAGCTATTTATCAAATTTTATTGTATGAACTACTTCAAATCTTTTGTTTTACTTGTACAGTCTTTTTTTACAGCCAGCTCCTTAATTATTGGCACCCTGGGCAAGAGACTGGGCAAAAATATTTGCATAAACTAAATACATTACATGGAGAAAAAAAAAAGATTCACGCAAAAGAAAATTTCAGTTAACAAAAATCTTTTTTTTTCCCTTTGAGAATTGTGTGCCAAACTTTTCTGCGCCTCTAAATGCAAATTAGCTCTGAAAAAATATTACTTACTAGTCTCCCAGTCTCCAGAAACTCTATTGTTGCCTTTGAGGTTGCACAGGTGAACAATTCCACAAAGTACAAGAATAGTTTTTTCCCCTAAATCTGGTTGCCTCTGCAGGAAGGTTAAAATTTTGGCAGTTAAGTCTTATAGTTTCTACCCAACCTCAACCATGCACCTAGTGAGCCAGCTATCTATGGCTGAGAGTCTGTGGATGGGAAGGGCGTACTCTGTTTCTCCTGTCAATCATAGCGGCACTAACCAATTACAGGCATCTGTGAGCTCATGTATGTGGAAGAGGGCAGATAGCGCTTTCCTCTGTGCGTGCTGTACAGCATGAGCAGCGGTTTGAAAAGATGGACCTCTCAGAGGAAGCACATGTTGCTCTTCACCCTCCCTGTATGATGGGGGAGAGCTGGTGGGTGGGTGGGAGTTGGCCAAGACCAAATTGGAGGAGAAAAACATGCATCCGTATTTCCAAATCAACACAGAAATAGTTAAAGGACAGTAAAGACACAGTGGTCTGTTAGAGCTGCCTCAGTTTCTGGGTTTGAAATCCTGTAGTTTGAATTGAAAGACAATCTGCAGGCACAAAACTGAGAATATTAAAGGAGTTTAAGATCTTCTACAAATGTCTCCAAACTTGAAATGAACATATTCATATTTCCGCGTGGATGTTGTAGGACGGATCAAACGATCAGTCGGCGCTGAACGTGAACGCTAACAGCATCAAGATTACCGATGTCACACAGGACGGGGACGCGCTGACCTTCGCCATCACATCTCAGAAGGTCAGCTAGTCACTTTACACTTTACATAGTTGTAAAAAAAACAAAAAATACAAAGGCTCATTATTTTTCTTTCTCCACTGCTTTCTCAGCTGAACAGCAGCACGGGGATGTGCGTCTTTAGGACGTACGAGGATTTCGACTGGCTGCAGCAGGGTCTTTTCTCTCAGGACGACGTCGCAGGACTCCACGGAGTCATCGTGCGTGAATTCTGCCCACTTCAGCGCTGTCTATTTTATCTACTTCTAGTAAATTATACACCTGAGATGATCATTAATTTGAATATTATAGTAGGGCTGATTGATGTGATGAAATATAATCACGAGATCATTATAAGTCATGTCACAGTTTTTATTTAATTTTTTAAAAGTATTTTTTAAATCATGTACAAACTGACTGATGATGTCGTGTTAAAATTTTGGATTTAATCTGTAAAACTTTTTAAAATTTTTTTTATGTTTTTATATGTTTTTTCTTCTCTTTTTTAGGAAATAAAAATATTTATTTTAAACAAAAATAAAAAAAAAACATATATGTAGACTTTAATTAATCAAGCAGGTTTTTAAATAAATAAAAAATGCAGCTCTAATGTAAACCTTTATATCTTGATGCATTTTGCGAATTGAAAACGCCATCACGAATGGAGACATTATATTTTTGTCGTTTTTTTTCTCCCCCCCCCACAGTTTCCTCCTCTGCCAGCCAAACCTCTGCCTTCCAGCTCATCCACACAAGCTAAAGCACTGAAGCAGCTGGGTATGTCTGACCATACGTTACAGGAAATAGGAAAGTAATCAACTCTTGACGTTGAATATTTACCTACAGCAGCGCGTGCAGAAGTGCTTATACCGGTGTATTTCTATCCATTTATAGTTACATTTAATATTGTGGAAACATTTGTGAAACAAGTTAGCTCCTGTTCTCGCTTATGTTACCGCAGCTATAACTCTGTTTAAGCCTCTCTTTTTTCCTCTCTCATTTGACATTAATAAGACTCAGTCATGTTACTGAGAAACTTGCTGACTGTTACACAGCACTGACACTGGAGACTCCTTCCGTAAATGTCAAATAAATGTTAAATAACACGCTTTTAATGTGCTTGTTATTAGTCGTAGATTATGTAGAGCCTCTGGCTTACAGGTTCTTGTGTAAGTTATTACTATAGAAATGACAACGTATTAAAATGATTTTGTGTGTGTGTGTGTGTGTGTGTATATAAACTGCTGTCCAAGCTGTTGTTGTAGAAAATCAATCAACAACTTCTGACCAATCAGAATCCAGAACTCGACAGCATTGGGGTGTAAATGTCTTATAACCTATGATTGATTTACAGCTGATGATGTGATGGTATATTGTGTGTGTGTGTGTGTGTGTGTGTGTGTGTGTGTGTGTGTGTGTGTGAAGGCTTCCTGGCTCTGGGAGAGAACTGGCAGCTTTACTGTAGGGCTTTAGAGTTTTACCTGCAGCAGGTGGCGGCACACAGCATCCTGGGAAAAAGCAGATTGCTGCACAGCTTCCTCAGCAGCACAGAGGTACAGCACTTACATCATATATCTAAAAATATCGGGAATAAATGCAGATTTATTCATTTCTAATCATTCTTATTGTGCTGTCACAGATTATTAAACCTCATTTCCAGCTTCTGTTGCCAGATTATTTCTAGAAAGAAGTAAATGCTTGAAATGAGCAAATCTGTGATCCAGTAGAATAAGAATAAGAATTTAAAATTAGAAATAATTATTAATATTGTATTTGGTGCCTAATAATATTGAAGCTAAATGCACGTAAATAAACTCGCAGTCGGCCGGTAAACAGCGCAGCAGAAAGGGCATCTTCGACCGCCTCAGTCAGGCCGTGGAGGAAATGAGGAAGGAGGGTCACAAGGTGTGTATTCATGATTAAAAAAAAAGACATCAGTCAAAACGCGATAATGAATACTGAGCCATGGTCGTATTATTAACCCGGTGTGTCTCCTCAGGATGTGGACGAATTCTTTCACAATGAGAGAGAGAGCAACACACACCTCACTGCCCTGTTTAAAGCTACCACAGAGGTTCAGCCTTTCGCTTCTTCGCCCTGATTGCTCTATCGTTCATGAGACTTTCTTTTTAAATTTATTCATTTCATTTTTCTGAATTTAATGTCATGTGATTTCCATTAGAAATTCCTGGAGGTCGTGCTGACAAAGCAGAGTAAGAATCGTAACTTCCTTTCCCTTCCTGTAACACCACATGTACTATTAAAGTTCAGAGGAAACAAGTGCAGTGTATACTGTATAGTGTGTGTGTGTGTGTGTGTGTGTGTGTGTGTGTGTGTGTGTGTGCAGGACTTGCTTTGGCATGCGGCCATTTCTCCACTTCATTACATCTCTGTGTTAATCAGGACAATCCGTCCTCTGTGGTCTTCTCCAAGTAAGTGTGTGAGCGAGTGTGTGTGTGTGTGTGTGTGTGTGTGTGTGTGTGTGTGTGTGTGTGTGTGTGTGTGTGTTTTTTTATGTGACATAAATTCTCTTTTTCTTTTTTTTTTTTTATAACCTGCCTCAGGATTTGTCTGAAGCTGTCGGACGTAATGGATGCAGTGAAAGTAAGGAAGACGTGAGCAGCACAGCAAAAGAAATAATTCACAAATGATTGCATTAGATTGTATTTTATATCTTTTTTTTTTATTTTTGTTTCCAGAAAAATCTTGACAAAGTGTCCGAGAACGACGTGTGCACCTTGGGGTTGGGTTTGGATCTCGAGTCTCGCTACCAGGAGGGGAAAAGAGTGCGTGTCCTTCAACGATACACGCTACGTAAAGCTTAACGCAGTGTGTGTTGTGCGGTTAGAGGAAAATAATCAGCGCCAGCTTGGAGTGATGAAGCAGAGCAGCTAGAAGTTGCTTATTTTCCTTTAACAGCACAAAGTGATTTATTCCTCTTATACCGCAGCAACATGTCAACAATTACACATTTTTATCCATTTATAGTTACATTTCATTTTAAAAAGTTGCTTATATTATAGTAGGTGTAAAAATTTGTTCTCTTAACACCCTATTTAATTTTTCTATCGATGTTTTTAAGATTAAAAAAAAAACCCAGGAAGCGTAAAACATCTGACTGTTACTGGAGACTCCTTCCATAAAGACTTTTATCTGTTTTATGTTACGTATCCGCTATAGAGGTCCACGTCGGTGAGCTGTTACTATAGAAACCAGCACACTAATACAGTAACGTAATACCTAGAAAATGAACGAACACGTTTTTGACCAATCAGAATGCAGAATTCCACATTAAGCACTGACCAGTGTAAGTTGAAGTATAACACCATTTCAAGAGGGTTAGATTTAAACTCCTGTGATGTGATGTGATGTGATACGAGATGTTGTATGAAGTGGTTTGGTTCATTTTTTTTTTTCCCGTGTTTGTGTAGGAGATGTTGTTCAGAAGAACCTGTAAACTAGTGGAACTGGAGCTCATCAGTAAGAACGCAGAAAAAGCCAAACCCAATAAGAAAGAAGTTGTGAGTATAACGTATAATATATACCAAAGCAATCACAGTTTTGTGCATCGCTACCATTACCCAAGTAGCTAGCTTAGCAAAGTGGCACATTGTCATGCAGAGTGATACTTCGCTAATTTGCGTAGCTTACATGATGGGTTAAAAGTGTGCTGTTACAGGAAAATAATCAACTTTAGGGTCCTAACAGTAAAACAATCATCATTTTGTCCATCACTAACAATACCCAAGTAGCTAGCTTAGCATGCAGGTTTTATGGCCAATATTTGAGCCTATTTTGCTACATCACAAAGGTTACAGAGTGAAGAGGTGAAGAAGGTACATGAGTTTAAGTACTTGGGGTCAACAGTCCAGAGTAATGGAGAGTGTGGGAAAGAGGTGAAGAAGCGAGTGCAGGCAGG
>CM074946.1:2178394-2193784 GCA_037577455.1 Pangasius macronema
GAAGATAGGGATAGGTGGAGAGTGATGATTCGCTGTGGAGACCCCTGAAGGGAAAAGCCCAAAGAAGAAGAAGATTTTGCTACATCACAAAATATAATTTTATCCAAAATGTATTAATAAAGTGTGTGTTTTTTTTCTATAAAAACCAAATTATATGATTGAAACCAACCATCCAAGAGCAGTTAAATGTTTAAACATGTAAAAACAGGGTACATTAATGTTCTCTGTGTGATATTGTAGATGGACAAAGTTCAAAAAATTACACAGAAGGAGTTTGATCTCATCTCATCAGTGGCGAAGGAGGAGGTAAGGAGTTCATTTCGTCATCGAGATGTTTTGCTTTTGCTTCGTTCTTCACCGAGTTGTTACACGATCACATGCACAGCTGAGAATGTCCTATGTACTTTTTTTTATTAAAGCACATCAGAAAAAAAATCATCTGTTATCTGTACATCATATTATCCATTAGCAAAGGCAAGAATGTGCTGACTTTTTGACAAGGTCGCAAATAAGATGTGCTACGTCAACATACTGTATACTCATTCATTTCCTTTGGTCGGTGTTAATGCTCTTAACTAGCTAACTAGCTCGCCATTTTAGCTACTACGTTTTAGCCTCGTCATTCTCCCCGCCTTCACTAGGCTAGCTAATGAAGTTATGATTTGTCCACCCCTGCCACTTATAATAGAAGTCTAAGGCCAGATGTTGAACTCAATAAATCAAGAAACATTTTAATGTATATATATGTTTAAAATGTATATTGTATAGATCGTAATGGGGTGGAAAAGTGAAGCCAAAATGTCTCTGAGGCCCTCTAGTGGCTGGCTGCAGTACAATTTTTAACTCCGTAAGTGAATGGGAAACGAGCCAAACATACATTAAGTTCCACAAACTATTTATTTGATGGTGTTCTTTCATTTTTACAAACCAGCCTGAATAGACGAAATGACATGACGGCATAAACCAAAGTAGCTAACACTAGCTACATTTTATAATAATTGTTGTTGTACTTACTGCTTTGCGCTAGTGTTGGATGCGCCATCTTATGTCTTATGAAGTCAGGTAATATCTCCCAATGTGTGCGCTATTGGTAGGATGAAGGGGCGTGATGATGAGTCTGACTCGGGTTACTTACTGTGCATACTTGAGTTTGACCAAACTTAGGCTTCGAGTCTGCACAAATAAGAAATAATGGCACCATGTTGTCCACTTATATGTACTGTTTAAAACGTGAATTCAGAACTACAGCCTGGAACAGTAAGCATGTGCAGATGAGACAGACACGAGATCCAGCGTATTTTCACGTAAACATTTCTTGACTGAATCTTGTGTGTGTGTGTGTGTGTGTGTGTGTGTGTGTGTGTGTGTGTGTGTGTGTGTGTGTATGGTTATGTAGTGATTTTTACTCCTTTTTCTGAAATGATTCTTCAATCTCCTTTTGTTTTAGATCGACTGGTACCATAAAGCACGTGTGAGTGTGTTGCGAGACTTTCTGATCCGCTGGTGCGAGAAGCAGCTGGACACGGCCAGGGAATCTGCCGCTCTCTTCTCTCAGCACCTGGAGGCTTGGAAAGGATTTCCTGTCTAACACAACGTCCCCCCCACCCACCCCCCAGAATTGGATAGTCATTTGTCTGGAGTATAACTGACTGACACTTTAAAAGAAATGAGTGATTAATGAGTTAATTTTACACTAATACTAAAAAAAAATTCTCTTATTTCCTCTTAACACTCCAGTACTAGCTTTTTTTATTTCATATTATATGACAGCGCTACTGAATTCTCAAATCTGATTAGTCAGAAGGTGTTGATTAATTTTCTATAACAGCAGCTCTGAGAGAAAGTCAAAAAGGAAATGTTAATGCACGTGTACGTTTAAAAACGTGTGTCACTGTTGATACGGTGACATTTTCTGGGCGGAGATGTATATCGATTACTTAACACTTACGGAAGGAGTCTCCAGTTTCAGAGGTAAGGCTGTAAAGCCTGCTTTCTGATATCTTCGGGACAGAGGAGCTGTTTCTCAGTGACACGACGAGCTGAAATGTTTTTATTATCAACTTTAAGAAAGGAAAAAAAACTCTTTATATGTGCTTTAAAGTAAGCGATAATCGAAACTAACTCAAATTTCCCAGCAGTGAATGTAACTAGAACTGGATAAAAGTTATGAAGAATTTTTTTTTTCTGTAATATATAAACACAAATTCTGTCCAAAATGAGAACACGTGAACAAAGGAAACACGTCGAAACGCAGAATCTGTGTGTCAACCAAGCGTAAATTTATTGCAGACATGTTATATCTGACCAGACAGGTATATCTGAGCCTTACTACCACACACACACACACACACACACACACACACACACACACACACACACACACACACACACACGCGCCTTACTTCCACTCTCCTCGCTCTGCTTTGGCAGTTAAAGTACTGGACACTAAGGTGAAGGTTGCTATAGGGGACTAATACACACCGAGGTGCTGCTGGTTTTAATAATCACATGGAAACATTAACATATCTTAAACATTTTGTTCAGATTTGGTGTCTTAAAATGTTAGTTAATTAAACATTATAATACGTTAATAAAACAAAATGATTACGTAGGAATTTTCTGGACAGGAGCAACAACAGTAATGTAACACACACCCAGAACAGCACGACGACACACACAGATCAAATTAAACCAACTTTTTTTTTTTTTTTTTTTTTTTTTTTGGCAAGGAATATGGAGATTTTTTCCAAAACATTTTTCAGGATTTTACAGTCAACAGTAAGACAAACAGTAAATTGCTTAAAGCTGATTAACAATGAGTATAACACAGCAATACCAAATTATCCTTACGACCTCCATGTGACATTGAAGCGACGTTGGTGTTCGTAGCAGGGTTCGCACAGCTAACGTGACGTTCAAACGTTTTTTTTTTCTCTCTTCAAATGTGAATAATTTGTTTCAGTATAGCATGATTTTTCAACATTTAAATAGAATGACATGATTTTTCAAAGTGTGTGTGTGAGTTTGAAAGGATAAAACGTGATATATCATTGTCTATTTTCTTTTTTTGTTGCATTTTAAAAATCAGAAACTTGGAATTCTCGATTCTGATTGGCCAGAAGATGTTTGTTACTATAGTAACAGCTCATTCACAGGATCTTGTACGGCGGACGTAATAACCCACGTAGTCTATGACAGATAATAGACGGGAAGTCGTTGATATGGGAACGTTTCCTGTAAGGAAATGTTTATTTAGCATTTAAGGAAGGAGTCTCCAGTGTCAGTGGTTTGTAATAGTCAGAGATAAAGCTGTAACGTCAAGTTTTCGGACATCTTCAGGACAGATGAGTTTATACTTTGTGATTTATTGGCAACATAACAAGCTGCATTTTTTTTTTGTCATAGCCTGGTGAGGGAACGATGTATAACATAAGTGATGAGAGGAATTAATTTGTTTCGTGGACACTTCAAAACATTAAATCTAACTATGAACACCCTGTTGTACAACATTCCACATGATCCTTATGCTGCCTTCAAGTCCTTTTTGGAAGTGCGTATATACAAGTTCAGAGCTCATGATTATTATTATTATTATTATTATTATTATTATTATTTTGCCTTTCTCAAACCTAAAGTCGCTTTACGTCAAGATAATATAACAATTCGTAAGTAACATACGCAAAGAATCAGAAGAATCACAGGACAATTACCAGTTCCTAATACGAGTACACTTGTAATTACGACATCGTGGTGGCGTTCGAGTGCTCATCTCGCACTTCCGATATTTCCGACAGGACTTCACGGCTAACGTTAACGTTCATCGATCATTTAATCAGTGTAAGATAAAAAGTAATGCCAGTTTTCATTCTGCCAGTAATACCTGTTTCTCTATTACTATAAGCAAAATACGTATATATATGCTCCACCGATCTGTTATTACAGTATATACACGGAAATTTTACTAAAATAAATCATAATACACAGTTACACTCTCTGAGGTCTTTGGGTTAAAAAATAGAAACTCATATTCTGTGTATATCTACATAAAGTGCAACTACAAATCAAGAGCTGTGTTATTGAGGTGAAAATTGTTCAGCAGACCTGAAATTTCAAACGCAACGCTGAACCACGCCCCCACCCCACACCCCTCCACCCTTTTTTATTTTTAATATAATACAAGGAAATAGCGGCGATGGGAAGGGCCACACCTATAATAGGGAGGGGCCAAACAAGCAGGGGTTTATTGTGAAGTTTCAGGAAAGTCCATGACCCTGTCACTAGTGTGTGCTTTGATAATCTGATGGCTTCATCTGCACCGTATCTGTAGAAATTCATGGATCGACTCGTGATGGGGTTGCTCTGAGGCTAAGTATCTAAAAATATCCTGTACACGTATCAATAAAGGACACTCCAGCATTTTTGGTTTTTTAAACTGTCTATCAGCATCTGCAGACATGAATTTCGACACGGAAAAGATGTTCACGCAAATAAAACACACTTCTAATGGAAGTCCAAGTTTCCATTGACTTCCATTTCCATTGACTTCCATTGTAAGTGACTTTGGCGCTGTTCCTCAGTACAAGTGTTGAAGTGTCCTTGTCTCTTATAATCGCTCTCGCACACATGCTACAGAGACAGTGGATGGAGATTAGGTTGAAAAATGCTGGAGTATTCCTCTAAATGGCTTTTAAAATCGAGTTTTGTGGCTTTAAACAAACGTCTGGTCTCTGAACCCTGAGGAACCTTTCTCTCTGTCTTTCATTAGTGTTAAACAAATTTGAACAGCGATTTAAAAGGTGTCTGGATGGACGAAAAAAAAAGACATCTGCACCACCTCATTAAAGGACAATTCCACCCTGAAAGACTTGCATGTCAATACTTAATAACGGGATTAACACGTGATCTTTAACCACGTCAGAGATTCATTCTGTAATGTGATTCTGTGTTGATGTTTGTCTGTTGATCTGTTTTAAACACTTTGGTTAACGGTTACGTCACCCACACTACCTGCTGATAGTGGGTTCATCTTCTGACTAAAGACTGATGCAGCGGGGCTTTATTCTTTTAGTCTTTCCAGCTCTCTCATCTCCTCATCTGTAAACTCCGCTCAAACAGATCAGCTTTCAAAGCTTCAACTTTCATGCCAATCAGCTCATAGAACGCTAAGTAACCGAGACGAGTCTCTGCTGTACCTGCATTGCATTCTGGGATTTTTCCCCAGTCTCCACTACTTCTGCACTCATTAATATTACATGGAAAATGGTGCGTGAGAAAAGATCATTACACTCTTTCATTTTTAGGAGCTAACAGCGCAACATGACTCACTTATATTTCCGACTGTTGATTTTTTTCCCTCTTATCGTACCCCGTTGTAACTGCGCTAGCAAATGTGACATCATTCGTTCATATTCCATCTCGCATGGAATGACACAGGAAAATACAGCACCAACAACAAATTAGCACCACAGTCGCTAAACACATCACAAATATTTCAACAGAAACATGTTTAATGTATATCAGAGTGGAGTTTTCCTTTAAGGAGCGCGTTCTCTTAATGCCGGCAAAGCTAATGTTGACGTTTAACCCATTCTCACAATGGTGGCCAACCCATTACCACCCTGAATGAGGGTTACCAGAATTTGGAAGTATAAAAATGAAACCTCTTAACATTTTAATTGCATTTTTAATTGGAAAAAAAACCAGTATAAATTCCAAGAAGGCTTGTTTTCCTTTTTCGTCCAAGCCCTTACACTAAGATTGGTAAAGATAAGAAGGGTGTTATTGGAGTGCTGGATTCCATACATAGTGGAAATAAGTAATTAGATGGCGTTGGCAACCCTTATTCCACTTGATCGCTGCTTTCTTATATATCATTTATCTGTGGTTTTTATTCTTAAGTTATTCAGGTTATGGATTATTATTCGTTACTGTGTTTTATTGCTCATTTTCAATGCTGTCCACCAGAAAGCATTCACTCAAAATGGAGGGTCTTTATTCAGTGCACTGATCATATTATTCTCCAAGAATGAAAGGAATAGTCCAGTGTTTTCCAAGCCAATGTCTATCCAAACATTGTGTAGTGGACGCGTTACTCTGTGCTCGCTCAAACTTACAACTATTACAACTGACAGTCTAAGAGCAGACGTTGAATTCTTATAGAACTCTATTCAATTTCCATCCGTTTATAGTTCGATGGGAAGAGTTTGTAGCTTTGTAGCCCTTGGGCTCCCATTCTAAGTGAGTTTTGGAGTAAACAGGCTTTCTCAATGCAGGAGGCATGAAGGAATTCTTGCATGGTGTAATCCCACATTACAGATCACACCCTGTCCACACACACATATATAGATGTTTTTGAAAATGTCTGTTCATATCATCTGAACAGTGCCTGAAAAAACACTGGAATATCCCTTCAGTTGCCTTTAATTCTGACTGTTTGGATAATTTGGCTCACAGACGCTTTCTGACTAAAAAGAAACTCTTCAATCACTCACTCAACTTCTCATGACATGTTACTCTTATTACTGAGGTTATTAATATTTTCAACGAAGCACAACGACGCACATATACAGCGGTAATGGTATACATGTAAAATCATTACGCGTAAAATAAAATATACGCGTCCGGTGCAGTGACATTATAGACAGCGTTAAAGTGCTAAAATGAAACAGGGGTAGAGAAGTGTACTCCTCTATACACACACACACACACACTAAACACACACATACTGTATATACACTCACACCTCATGGCTATAATGAGGATTAAGGGTATGTAGTGTGTATCTTGTGTGTGTGTGTGTGTGTGTGTTTGAGAAAGAGAGAATGGTGTTAATTAACTGGTTGATGAATTCACAGGTTCTGTGTGCCTCTTCACTGGCAATCCTGTGGATAGAAAATCACACACACAGGAAAAAGAGTGATGAAAGAAGGAAAAGAACAACTGAGTGACCAAGGAGTAATATTTCTACGTAGCTGTAGCTAGTAACATTTCTGATTAGTTACAGCTAATCACAGAGGGAATAAAATACCCATCCTGATGCAAAATTATCAAGCAGTCAACCTTGGATTTGGTTATTTAAAGCACTTTTTTATTCAAAAGTATTATTTTTATGTTTAAATCCTCTCTGATGGCTGATTGTGATGATCTGTGCTTTGCTAGCACAACTCACAATTAGCATTTTCATAATTAGCATGTAAAAAGACTTTATAGTACTTTAACTGTATTGTAGTAAGGCTGCTTTCATCCTCAGTGGGTTTGTGAAAAAAAATGCCTCACACAACAACCATACTGTAAACATAACAGTGCTTTCACCATTTTAAGCTAGTATTAGCTAGCTAACTAGCCTACCTGTCTAGATTAGATTAGCATGTTCATAATTAGCATGTAAAAAGTCTTTATAGTACTTTAACTGTATTGTAGTAAGGCTGCTTTCATCCTCAGTGGGTTTGTGAAAAAAAAATGCCTCACACAACAACCATACTGTAAACATAACAGCTCTTTCACCATTTTAAGCTAGTATTAGCTAGCTAACTAACCTGCCTGTCTAGATTAGATTTATTATTCTCAGAAGAAATAAAGACTGTTGGGAGTCTGGTGATGAGGAAGTTGTTTGTCTTCACTGTTAAATATTTTCAATTACAACACATCATAAGTTTCGTTCACTAGCAAGACCAATTTAGTTTTATTTTTTAGCTCTGCTGTGACATCAGCACTTTTTAAAAGTGGCCACTTTTATGTATAAAACATTTGCTAAGGGGAAAAAAAATGTGAAAGCAGCCTTAGTGTATAATGTTACTACATTATAGGTTCAACACTATTTGATATCCAAATATTATAGTTTTTAGTCACAGAATCTATATGCTAAGCTAGCTAGCTTCGCAGCGTAGACAAAGTAAGCTGTGGTTGTTTTACTAGCATGATCTATATTACCTTTTTGAGCCCTGCTGTACGGTGTGTGTCTTTGTGATTGGAGCTGAGAGACTTCCAGACTGTAGTTTTAGACATTTCGTCTGAGATGTTGATGTCAGAGGGGTCAGTCCTACAAGGAGAGAGGAGAGGAGAGGAGAAGGTTAAATTTAGAGATTGAGTTCTTACTAAAAATGAAGCACATTTTCGATAGACTGTTACTGTTTACTGTGGTATGTCTGTCATTGTGACAATTAATACGGCTTACTGTACATGTACGTGTGTATAGTGTGTGTGAGAAACAGTTGGTACCTGGGGTCTGGTGTTTTAGGAGATTGTAATAGCTTGCTGCTCTCCATCGGGATCCGCACCGTGTTTTTATGGAGAGGAGACAGACTCAGTAGTTGGTCGTAGAGGACACTGAGGACGATGTGTGTGTGTGTGTGTGTGTGTGTGTGTCACACACACACACAGTTCAGATCTCCATATCGATAGCAGAACAGTTTGGATATTGTTTTGCCGGATGCTTGAGGTCGTTGTCTGCACTACCTCCTCTGCCTTTTTAGACGCATCATCGAGTTTCTTCTTTTTGCTCTCAGGCATGAGGTCATCGAGGTAACTCAGCTCCCGTTTGGTGAAGCAGAAATCCAGCAGTTTACGGATGAAGACCAGCGCAAGCACCTGGTGACACACAACATCATAATCAGAGCTCATACGTTCCCTCATAACGGACACTTATATATGTACACAACGGCTAATAATTCAAATATTAAAAACTACAGAATTGGATTTAAAGTATATGCATTTTCCTTCTTTTAATATTATTCGAATATTTCGTTTAAAGT
Organism: Pangasius macronema; assembly: GCA_037577455.1. Lineage (NCBI taxonomy): Eukaryota > Metazoa > Chordata > Actinopteri > Siluriformes > Pangasiidae > Pangasius > Pangasius macronema. Next base: position 2,187,145 of record CM074946.1, read on the forward strand.
AGACTAATAAAAATGACACATTACATCCCATTATATTTCACTGCTTGAAAACTATTTGAGTGTTAACAATATTTATGTATTCAGACGCAAAAATGTCTCAATGTTTTAAGATCCTGTGACCTGCTTTGTCATCTATCAAAAGCACCAACTTCCTAAATGGGCCAAATGACCTTCATGGCTTATGTAATACGAACTCATAATATCACATTGTTCTCTGTCTGAGGCTAAATGCACTGAAATACTAAACCTTTACATAAGATGTATTATATAAACTCATTGTAAGTAAGTTCACCTTCGCATGCACATGCATGTTTTTTTGGACCTTACCATCATGGGGAAAACGATGGCCGCGGGGGATGTCTTGATGACCCACAGCAGTACAAGACAGGTGAGCTGTGTGATGGTGAACAGGTGAACTTTCCTCAGAGGAACATGCCGAAGGTAGATGAAATCCGGCTGATGTTTCGCCGGCATGCCGAACAACTTCAAACGGTCGAAGAACTGAAACAGAGAGAGAGAGAGAGAGAGAGAGAGTGCTGGGTCAGAAAATAAGCTAATAAGCCCATTAGTGAGGAGGAAATTTCCAGTACTTGATCTGCCAAAGCAGAGTGAGCAGAGTGTAAGTAATGTGTGTGTGTGTGTGTGAGTGGCTGAAATGGACTGTGAAAGGTGAACATTTCTACCTGAATGCCTTTGAGAGAGGAAGCTCCCATATAGAGGAATACTCCATAGAGCACTGGCATGGGGATGAACTGAGGAAACAGAGGAGACATGATCATTACTGAAGGTAAAACTATGTGCAAACTTCCCCATGTGACCTTTCAGTAAATTGCTGTTATTCAAAAGAGACTTCTAAAATTGATCACGTTTTTTGTCGTCTTTGTAGAAGACATCTCTGTTTTTTGCCTGGTAGGTTTGTGGAAACTAGTACTAGTACCCAAGAAAGAAGAGTGTATCTGATTGTGTGTTGATTACAGTATGCAAAAAGCCAAAACACCTGACCTAAAGAGTAGCTACTGCAGCCAAACAGCAGCCAAAAGATAGCTTTGACCAAGTCGTGCACGCTATGAGAATTTACAGCTGTAAAATGCCACCTTCACTTTCTAAAAGCTCATGAAGGTTTAGTCGTTGCAGATCTCAAAGGAAAGAGTTGCTTTCCTGATGCATTTGCATGAAGAATCCTGAGAGGAGTGCAGCTACTTTACATCTGAAAAAGAATGCTTGGCTGTTGTGTACACTTGAGAAAGGGTGAGTTTATTTAGAGGGAGCCCATGTGAATGTGTATGCTAACAACCCTGCCCTTGTATGGATGCTTAACCAGTCAAAGCCATCGTTAAAGAAGATCAGGTGTTCCATCGTTTTTCCTGCAATGGTCTCATTTTTCTGTGCATCACAGAAAGAGGAAATGCAGTGTGGTACTGAATACACCCTCAGGCAGTCTGTATAAACCTATAAATCTGAAGGCTTTCTAGTATCTCTTTAAGCCACAGTCACACATCAACTGTCGCTGGCCTTTGACTGGTTAGATGTCAGGAATACCCAAGAAGCAGACTTTGCTTTGGAACCACTGAGTTATTCCATCTTATTATCAACAGACTCTTATGCATTATGCCCATGACAGTTTCTTTAGTGGTCATCTGCATAGGATGAAGATCGTACTATGGCTGTTGGACATGGTGTACTGGCCAAGCATAAGGAAGGATGTGTGGGTAAGGCGGTTTACATGTTGGGTGTTCAGCCATAACCGTGTCCAGGAACTGTTTTACTTGTAGTAGAACTAATGGCATGACATACTCAACTCAAGAAGGGTGGAGTTTCTCGGTCCATCCTACAAATACCCAGTATTGCTGCCTGAGAGATCTTTACTCATTGAGGTATGCCTGCAAACCTTGTTTCAGGCTGGTGAGGCAAGTTTCTATCATCTTCTGCACATAGTCTCAAGATAATGGAGTGTAATGCCAGAAGCTTACCTATGTGTACCATCCACAAAACAACCTCATGGAATGTATTAACCAACCTCTCAAAACCATGATGGCTTCTTTCACAACTGCTAAACATCAATTATGGAATCAATGGCTGTCCATTGACAAGAACTGTTTTAAGGAAGAACTGTTGGGAAAGAAGATAATCAGTCTTTTGGGGCAAATTTCTTGGCCAGCCTCCACACCCAGACCATGATGTATACCAGGTGATTCAGAGACAGAATGACCTCATACAGCAGGTCTGGGAAAATGAAGATGCAACAAAAAAGCAGGTCAAAAAATACAACCAAATAAAAGACAGAGCTGGTTTACTGCCAAGCCTCAGCTGAATGGTGGACGGAAGAAGTTGTTTACAGGCCTCAAAACTAATCAACTAATCCTAATTAAAAGGATTACTTTCCAACAAAATGGAGAGTTCTGCCAAGCCAAGATCTTCAAGATCCATCTAGACCCATCTAAATACATAAGACGGAGGAACTTTGGAGGAACTGAAGACATAGACATACTGGTTTCATGTACTTCATCAAAGAGAGGTTCCAACATTACATGCAAGTATGACACCAATGTGGACGACACTGACTGGCAATACCCGATTCTCTCATGCGTCCCTCAAATATGCAGAAGCAGGCTTTAGAGGCCTGCAAAATGTTAGCCTGAACATCGATGTCGATAAAAAAGTGAGTGTGTATATTCACTTCACATTTGAGGTATCCTTAGATACCTTTAGTGTGTTAAAGATGTGTGAAAGAGTATTTCAAAACATAATCTACAGTAATGTCAAGAAAAATAATGTTTTTCGTTATGATACACATGGATAACCAGGAAAGTATGCTATTTATTCACTGTCTCATTGTCTCATCACATGTTATTATTATTGAGATGTTTTGTAATTATTGCTTGGACAACAATGTCTGTCCTTATCCCCCATGTTTTATTGATACTTTTGTACATTTAGGCATTAGTTTTCCTGCTAAAAATGAAGCTTGGTCATGCTAGTACAATGACATGTTCGTGTGTGTGTGTGTGTGTGTGTGTGTGTGTGTGTGTGTGTGTGTGTGTGCGCTTGTACCTGTAAAGCACCAGTCATAAACACAGAGCAGCCCATGAGCAGAAAGATGAGCAGGCCAGTTAGTCTCTGCTCTCTGATGCCCAGGAATCGTGGCTGCTCTCCAGGGGCGGAGCTTTCTGACTCCAGTTTTAGACTGTTTACATGGGAGATTGACAGCACGGTCGCTGCTACGAACCACGGCAAGCCCATCACTGAACACACGGCCAGCATCACCCCCACCATCAGCAGGTCCAAATGGTAGCCACAGCCCTTCTACAGAGTGGGAGGAACACACACACCTACTGTATAAACAAATCACACTATATCTAGCCATTGAATTAGGACAAAAGTAATGGTGCCCTATAAAAGGACTAAGAGTTAATGTGTGTCTGAGCTGAAGTTTATGAGGCACTCTTTCACCATTTAGTTCTCATTTTGCTGTTTTCAGCTTTCTGGGAGCTTTTCCTTTTACGGCTTTGAATGTAAACCAGATGTGTCATGAACATGATTGGATGAAAAAACAAACCAAACCGGTACTTTTTGTAAATGTGTGTTGAAATGACATAATTACTATTTACTCCACGTAATATTTCTCAACTTCAAGTGAATGTACACGATATTAACGACCTCATGTCAATAAAAATAAGGAACTTCACACAAATGCTAACTAAATACCGATAACTGAAATATTTTTCCAAAAACAAATACGAAGAAACAGCTCAGAATAACACAGATGACTTTATCATCACAGAGATGAGCCATTACCCGATATAAGCTCTCTGCACTAAAAGCTGCACACAGAGGACAGAAAACACACACATATACACAGAGCGTCTCACCTTCAGTTTATGTTCTTTGCGGTTGATAATGACGGCTGTGATTTGCTGGTCCATGAAGATAAGGATGGTGCAGAGCATGGATGGTATCGCCGCTGCCAGAACCGTCCACCATGGGTTCCGACCAATCGGGTTAATCAGCCAGCCACGGTCATCCCGTGTAGGCTAACACAAAATCACCAGTAACANNTCCTTCCAGTAGGGAATATGATATCAGTATGCCCAATGCAGTTCCCCTAGGGTGTGGAAGCAGGAAAAATGGTCCTAATGGGTGCCCAAACAGTGACTAATACACCATGGACTGCTCTATAGGGTGCCATAGTGGACAATACGTGTTGTCCTTCCCTATAGTGAGCCCTTCCAATGGACAGTATGCACTGCACTGGCCTATAGGATGCCCTTCTAATGGAGAATTAGAAGTAATTTTTTTTACACAAGTTCCACTGGAGTCCCTGGTTGGGCCAGTTCTTGTCTTTTAATATTTTACCTTGAATTTGCTTGGCACTTGTAGTTTCTGAGATGGAACTCCGATGGCGAAGTCAATCAGCACCATGAGAACGATCGTCAGGAAGACGGCAAAATCACTGATCACTGACCGCACCTTTAAAAAGAAAAACACACGACCCAAAGTATTCCGGATGTGTGTTTTTGCATATGTGTGTGTGTCACATTAAAGTTAACACAAGAGCAGGTTTTACCCGTGTTGGAAAATATCTGCTGGTCTTGAACTGCTTGAAGAAGGTGGACAGGAAGAAGGTGGAGAAATTGTTCTATCGGCTGGTCTTCTCATGCAGCCCTCACATCCCGGGCACTACTGGTGTTCGACAGGGCTGTTTGACCGGATGCAGATCTAAACACTCCTACATTCACACACACACACACACACACACACAGAGAGAGATACACGCTTTAGCAGATGAGGAATCAGAAGAAGTAAGAAATAACACACTCAGTTTTGTATTATTATAGGAAAATAATCAGCGGTGAGGTGGTGTGACAAAGTTGATTATTTTCCTATAACCGCACATCCTGAAGTGTTTTATTCCACTTGTACTACAGCCATTTACCAGTGGTTAATTTTTGTATTTGTTAAAGAGCGATAATGTTGAAGAACGTCCGCAAAACAAGTTCCTGCGATCACTTACGTTATAGCAGCTCTAACAGTTTTTCCCTCTCTTGAAGTAAATAAGAGAAAAAAAAGCAGCTTGTCATTTTACCACAATGATAAACCACAAATAGTAAATTCCTCCGTCCTGAAGACTTTCCCACATCAGAAATATTATAACATATTAGAACGAGGGGGTTAATATAGACCTGTGATTTGCAGCTGCACTACTGTCTGAGTTGCTGGTATAGAAAATTAATCAACACTTTCTGACCAATCAGAATCCAGAATTCAGCAGCGCTAAGACAATATCCAGTGAGACTACAATCAGCAAATGAACTTGCTATGAAAAGAGAATATTAACGACCATGCATTATCAGTGATTAAAAAAAGAAAACTATACCAAATTAGCCAATGAGCTGCATATGACGTCAAAGGGACGTTACTTGTGCACATCCCGACATTGCCTATGGTGTGTGTACTGTGTGTGTGTGTGTGTGTGTGTGTGTGTGTGTGTGTGTGTGTGTGTGTGTGTGTGTGTGTGTTTGAAGTAGCTTTACCTTCACAGTGAGGTTGCTCCACGGCACTTCAGACGATGTGACGTTCCTCTCACGCCACATCGTCAGAGTTTTATTACTGGGGTTGTCAGGCACTGCACATTTACAGCTGAGAATACACAACACAGGACAGTGTATAAATGAAACAGCACAGCACTGTGCGACACATTTACCATAATCATTACACACATACACGTCTTCATGTTACGCTGAAATGTATACTTCCAGTCCTGTCTTGTGGTAGTTACAAGTTCAGAAGTCAAAATTTTTATACCAGCTCAAAGTTCACGAGTTGTAACACAATGCTGTACTCTCGCACCCCATCAAAGTTTAGCTAGCTGGCAATGCTATAATGTGTCGTTTTAGTCATATAGTTTTTTTTTTTTTTTTTTTACCACACATCTAAGAGTAATGTTGATCTTCCTGATGGGTTTGTCACGCTTTCACTGTCACTATGTCGAGGATTAAACAGCTACTGTATACGATAGCTGGCTAAATCATCAGCATGGCACGTGTGTTGTGTGAGAAGCCATTCATGTGAGAACATTGTTGCTAGGCAACTGGAACATAAGGATTGCGATGGCGCGTTCAAGTCATGTCGGAAAGATCGTATTTTTACGAGTCGAGCGCACGTGAACGCCACCACAAATTCGTGATTACGTGTGGGAAACTCAGGATTTTCTTTGCACAAAATATGACAGCATTGCACAATTACGGTATAATATTTAAAAATAAAGTTTACAGTGGCATCATAAAAAAGCAAAACACACCCAATACGCATTCTTTGTTTATCATTTTCTAGAGTTAGAGAAGGTTCACCGCCATCTTGCTCCGAACAAAGTGATTTGAACGCACCTGACGTCGTAATTACGACTTCCCAAATCTTCCCAGGAGGACTTGAACGCACAGTGAGCTAGCTCATGACTGAAGATGATGATTTAGCTAGCTAGCACTTAGCTGTTTAGTGCTCATGGACCCGGTAAAGCCAAATGCCTAGTTATAAACTGGGATAGCTGTGATACAGGGATACAGTAAAGAGAGAGAGAGAGAGTGTGTGTGTGTGTGTGTGTGTGTGTGTGTGTGTGTGTGTGTGTGTGTGTGTGTGTGTGTGT
>CM074946.1:2193884-2203884 GCA_037577455.1 Pangasius macronema
ACACACACACACACACACACACCACTACATGTAGCACACACACACCCCACTCCAGGTAACACGCACATACACACCACTACATGTAGCACACACACATCCCACTCCAGGTAACACACACACCCACCACTATACAGAGTTCGTGCACGCACACACACACACACCCACACACACAACTCACTACAGGTAACACACACACCACTACAGGTAACACACACACACACACACACACACACCACTACAGGTGACACACACATGACTACATGTAACACAGACACCACTACAGATAAAACATACACACCACTAAAGGTAACACACATGAACNTACTACTACAGGTAACACACACACTGAAGCTGGGCTTTATACACAGTTTTACTGCACAGTGAGGTGTGAGCTTGGTTTAAAAGATCAAATCTTAGCTGCTGATTGGTCGATTTCTGTAACGCCTATCATGACATCATCAGCTGGCAGTCGGAATTTAAGTTCCATCTGCATGTTTCATTGGAAAAGTTTCACACTGTAATCTGGAAGGTTTAAACAGTGTAAATGTTGTGTGTATGTGTGTGTTAATTGTCACTCCTCTGTGCTTTTCCACTGTCAGAGAGAATGCGTGATGCATCACGATGATGACTAAAGTGTTTATTTTAGTGTGTAAAGTTTCCTTACAGACACACACACACACACACACACACACACACACACACACACACACACACACACACAGAGCTCTGTTTTTCATTCCCCAGCCCTAAGGAAAAAAGTTCAAATGTCTTTGTTAATTATTGTTAAACACATCACTTAATATATATATATATATATATATATATATATATATTACTGTTAATGATATTAATAAAATCATGTGTCAGTATTGTGAAAGCACAGTGAGAGCTTACCAGCCTTGATTCAGATTTTAATTCGGTGTGTTGCAGGTTGTCTGTACTTTACGTATGTTTGGATTTGGTAAAGAGATGCACAGCGCTTTATCAACAACTCCCTGCCTACCAGCACATCTTCCAGCCAATCAGAATCCTCCTGGCTAAACATCTTCCTGTTACAGATTACCCATCAGCCCTGCAGGTGAGCAGCAGACGGTGCCTCCCATTCCAGAACAGTCTACAGTAACACTATACTAGCCTGCTAGCTAATATTCACCAGTTTGCGCATGGCTCATTGGCACTCTACAAAGCTGAGCACAGTCAGAGCAAGTCAGAAGAATGACAATAACTGTAATTTGGAAAGAATAGATGATTTTTTTTCTAGTTTCCTCTTACAGTTAGTAGTATTATAGCATGGTTATTTATTTGCAGGCGTCTAAATGGGTTGTGTGCTTGCCGTGTTTGTAGGAGCTGCACAAAGAAATCCTGGAGGTCATTCCAGAGACTCCGTCCCAGCATGCACCTCTGGTGTTTGATAAGAAGAAGCCCATCCCTCTCAAACTGCTGCAGCCCAAAGTGGTGGAAGTGTGAGTGCACATACAGTGTGTGGTTATAGCGAGCGTGTGATTTGTGGGTGTGTGTCATTATAGCAAGTCTGAATGATTATTATAGTGAGTGTGTGATTATTATAAGGAGCCTGTGACTATAACAGAGTAAAGCAAGTGTGTGATTATAACTGTGTGAGTATAGTGAGCATGTGATTATAACGAATAAGTGATTGTAACTGAGTATATTGATTATAGCGATTGATTATAATTGTGGCAGTATAGTCGGTGTGTGATTATAGTGAGTGTGTTAACTGTGAGAGTGTATGTATAGTGAGTGTGTGATCATAGGGAGTGTGTTATAACTGACAGTATAGTGAGTGTGTGATTATAGCGAGTGTGCGATAAGAGTGTACGTATAGTGAGTGGGTGATTATTATAGGGAGTGTGTTATAACTGACAGTATAGTCGGTGTGTGATTATACTGAGTGTGTTAACTGTGAGAGTGTATGTACAGTGAGTGGGTGATTATAGGGAGTGTGTTATGACTGACAGTATAGTCGGTGTGTGATTATAGTGAGTGTGTTAACTGTGAGAGTGTATGTATAGTGAGTGGGTGATTATAGGGAGTGTGTTATGACTGACAGTATAGTGAGTGTGTGATTATAGCGAGTGTGTTAACTGTGAGAGCATATATATATTGAGTATGTGATTATTATAGGGAGTGTGTTATGACTGACAGTGTAGTGAGTGTGTGATTATAGTGAGTGTGTTAACTGTGAGAGTGTATGTACAGTGAGTGGATGATTATAGGGAGTGTGTTATGCCTCACAGTATAGTGAGTGTGTGATTATAGTGAGTGTGTGATAAGAGTGTATGTATATTGAGTGGGTGATTATTATAGGGAGTGTGTTATTATAACTAAAAATATAGTGAGTGTGTGATTATAGCGAGTTTGTAATAAACGAGAGTATGATGAATGTGTGATTATTATAGCGAGAGCATGATTATAGCGAGCATATGATTGTAATAGAGTGTAGAGGGCTTGTTATTATATCTGTGAGAGTATCATGAGTGTGAGATTATAACTGTGTGAGTATAGCAAGTGTATAATTATAGTGAGTGTATACTCTTAATGTGTGTACAGTTCCATTCAGTGCAAGTTGAAGTGTAGCTGCTGTTATGCCGATTATGGCATCCTCTTCAGCTGGCAGCTGGAATATCCCAACTGCTGAAACATAATGTTAAAGAAGTTTTAAAACTAAATAATTGTAAGTTGAGGGTAGATCAGTATTGTAAAGTGGAGAATGTGGTTTTATTTTATAATTATAATTTGTATAGTGTATGAAAGTCTGTTGTGTACAGACATAAACATCAGATCATCAGCCCTGCCATACTGAATTTATTGTTCTACAGATTGCATGAGATGCCGTCCTGGTGTTTATATACTCATTTTAATGCCAGACTCAGTGTTCAAATCTTTCACACATTTTAATTCATCAATATTCACACATTTTAGAAGTTTATGAATGTAATCATATTTTGCTGTTTATGGCATTCAGGCTGGACTACGGGAGGAAACGAGGGAACACAAAGGAGGAGAAGGAAAGAGAACGACTGAAACACAAGTATAAGAAAGAGTTTAAAGGTGCCCTGAGGGAGGTCAGGAAGGACACACGCTTCCTCGCTCGCACCAAACTGTCTGACACCATGCGCAGGTTAGTGCACTACAGAGGGCACTACATAGTGCACATTACACTCTACACGGGACGCACTGCACACTGTATGCTACACACACACAAAATCCAAATGAATCTAAGTGTAATGTAGAGTTTTCAATCATTATGTACGCAGTTCTGGTCACATGCAGTGTTCTAAAGAAGTGTGTGTGTGTGTGTGTGTAACAGGGACGCAGAGAGGAAGAGGAAAGTGAAGGAGCTGTACGGTAGTTTGGCCACTCAGGAGGGTGAGTGGAAAGCACTGAAGAAGAGGAAGAGGAAGTGATTTCACAGTCAAATCTCACTTCCTATTTGACAAGCTGAAACTGTGTACAGTTTAGTGTTGGAGAAAGCGAGGACATTGTGATGGTCATACAACATGCCTTATTCTGCTAAACCAATTTGTACATTGGGACATTTTGTGAAATGAGCAACTATTAAACCCACACAGTAACTCGTCGTGTGTGTGTGTGTGTGTGTGTGTGTGTGTGTGTGTGTGTGTGTGTGTGTGTTTGTGTGTGTGAGAGAGAGAGACATTTTTATTCTAATTTACATACTCAGTAATAAATTAACTGAAGATGGACAAATACTAATAGTTAATAATAGTTAATAACAGTATATAGAACACCAGTTATCAAAACATGCTGTTGTCTCAGCCAATCAGAACACATTTGGAGACTGGAAAAAGACCAGGTGATTTGTTTTCTAATCTACAACTGTCCAGGTTGGGTGAGCCTGTACCCATGACAGACTCAGATTCCTGTTCTTGGCTGACAGGAGTGGAACCTGACATGGTCTTTTGCTGTTGTAGCCCATCCACTTTAAGGTTCAATGTTTTGTGAATGCTGAGATGCTTTTCTGCTCACCGCGGTTGTAAAGAGGGATTATATGAGTTACTGTTATCCTTCCTGGCAGCTTGAACCAATCTGGCCATTCTCCTCTGACCTTTTTTTATTTTTTTATTTTTTATTATTATTTTTTTTTTCCTTCTTCTTTCTTTCTTCTTCTTCCCCCCTCCCCCTAGCACCTTTGTTCTGTGTAAACTTTAGAGACTGTTGTGTGTGAAAATCCAGCAGATCAGCAGTTTATGAAATTCTCAAACCAGACCATCTGGTACCAACATCCATCGATCAGAGTCTCAGAAATCACACTTTTTCTTCATTCTGATGTTTGATGTGAACATTAACTGAAGCTCTTGACCTGTTTCTGCATGATTTGATGCAGATTGGCTGATTAGATAACTGCATTAATGTACAGGTGTTCCTAATAAAGTGGACGGTGCGTGTATAAACAGCGCTTGAACATTTTGACCAGTTTGGTCTTAATCACCACACAGGCCAACTCAGTAGTGCACTCAAGTCAAGCTTTATTAAGATGTGTTCAGGACAGTTACAGCAGATATTGGGAGGATATCTCAGGAGGCATAGTTAATGATGGTGCAGTCAGAGAGAGAGAGAGTGTGTGTGTGTGTGTGTGTGTGTGTGTGTGTGTGTGTGTGTGTGTGTGTGTGTGTGTGTGCGCGCTCACAAGGCCAGTGTGAGTTTATCCAGGTCACTGTGTGAGTTGATAGGATAGAGTTCTCCCAGATGTATGAGCTTCTCTAAAGCCTCGTAGATGAAGATGAGGCAGATGAGAGCAGCGAAGGCTTCTTCTGTGAAGCGTGTGATGTAGCAGACCAAAGAGCTAGCGTCTGTCGCAACCAGGATAAAACACAGGAACGCTGTCCACAGGCCGATACAGGTGCGCAGAGACAGGTACGACAGATTGTAATCTCTACAGGGAGAGAGAGAGAGAGAGAGAGAGAAAGGGAGAGCAAGCAAAAAAGTCATAAGCACAGTCACTAGATATTTTAATGAATTTATTATTTCAGTAAAAACTAAATTAATAAGTCCTTTTTCTTCTATGCTAATAAATATACCCATATATCCATCCACCTATCCATCTATCCATTCATTTGCCTGTCCGTCCATCCATCCAGCCAGCCAGCCAGCCATTCCATCCACCCACCTATCTATCTATCCATCCATCCATCCATCCACTCATCTATCCAGTCATTCCATCTGTCCACCCACCCATCCACTCACTTATCCATCCATCCATTCCATCCACCCATCAATCCATCATACACCACTCCATCCATCCATCCATCCATCCATTCATCCATCCACCAAAGATTCATCCACCCACCGATCCATCCATTCACCCATCCATCATCATTCCACATATCCACCCATCCATCTAATCTGATTTAATGAAAAAAATCTAATTGAATTAAAACCTTGAAGTTTTATATTATGAGCCAATACTCTTTCAATTGTATTCAAATACAAACTGCTCCAGAAGATGAAGATGAAGATGAAGTTATTAAAAAAGCGTTTGTGGTTAATTAGATTAATCTCACACTGAAAATATGAGCAATAGAAAGATTTGTTTACACTTTTATTGCGACTTTTCTGTAAACAAAATATGATACAATAGAGAATGATATAAATGAAAATACTGTATTTATTCATGTTAACAGTATTAATCTATTGTGTATAACTTGTATAGGACTGTCCTTGAATAATACAGTTAGAGGTTGCCAACTTTTCTGGAGTAGTACACAATGTTTTTTTAGAAACAGGACATTTTCTATGTATGAATGTCCTTTTTATCAATAAACCGTGAACTACCCCAGAATCTGACCTTTCCATTTATATATCAATTTGTCTAATTAGTGTCTAATTATTTGATTATAATTCAGTCGTACTGACTTGCAGAACTTGAAAAGGATTTTCTCAAACACCAGAACAGGTCCAGTACTGCCGAGAATAGTGAGCGGCTGACCGGCGAACAGAGAGTACACCACGCCCGTCATGGAGGCTCCTAACAAAGACTCAATAGCGCTCTACCAGAGAAAAAAAAATAGAGATCAAGAGAGGGATGTTCAATAAATAAATCAAGCTGACAGAGGCAGTAACAATTCAATTACAGTGCAAGAGTGAGGTGTGTGCGTGTGCGTGTGCGCGTGGGCGTGTTTTCTTACGATGCGTCCCTCTGTCGCCTCCCCCAGCAGCCCTCCGAAGGTAATGACAGGAGACATGCAGGCACAGTAGAGGAAGAGGAACGACGCCACACACTGCAGACTCAGCCCATCTCTGAAATCGCTCAGGTAAAAGGGCGCTTTCCGTTTCACGTCCAGAATCAAACCTCCAAACAACCTGCAGAGACAAACAAAAACGTATATGCAGATCGGTTTAGGACAAACTCCTATAGAGGATTCATTGTGTAGATAATATCCACACACACACACCTCCCAGTTCTCTGTAGTTCTGGTCCGTGGTGTTCCCCGTGTGTCTCCACCTCGGCAAGAACAGTCGCCCCGTTGGGCACACCAGGCATCTTCCTTTTCTCCTACGCCAATCCCAAACACCACATCACATTTAGTAAATCACAATTTATCATCACTCAGTCAGGTGGACACATGTGGATCTGAGCTATCAGAACAGAAAGCATGTAAAGTACCTCGACTTCAGCTTCAAAGGTAGAAGGTAAAGCTCAAATAACTTTTCGATTAAAAGGATTCTTTCAAATAATCATTGCATTAGTGATGGACAATCACATCAATCAGATGGTTAGATATTGCTTACAGGATTAGTTGAGTACTACTCATTAATGTGTGTGTGTGTGTGTGTGCGTGTGTGTACCTGTGAGGGGACACTCTTTGGGGGTTCAATGCGTATAGAAGGGTCCCACTCCCCAGGTGGTAAAACAGTCACCTGATCCAAAAACTCATCAATCCCAGCCAGCAGGTCGCTCCTGTTCTTAGCCTTGTATGCTACATCATGAAAAATCTGACAAGAAGCAAGAACAGGATTTGTGAACAATTACAAAGATGCTCATATCACAGCTGATGACATCACTTCCTGGATTGTAAGCCTTTACCGCACCTCATCGGTCATAATGGTAGCCATGGATCTTCCAATCTCGTGATACTGCTGAGCTTTTCCATCCGGCCCGAGCAGAATGAACATGAACCTGCAAAGCAAATGATTCGTCGAGTAAATGATCAGCAGTTACAGCTTTAAGATTTTTTTTCTTAAAACACACAAACACACACACACAAGTACCTGGTTGGTATGGGTACTTCAGTGAGTCCTGTTAGCAATACCGCAGGTGAAAGTCGGACGAAGGCTACAATAGGTCTCTCCAGGAAGTCCAGCTCTCCCACCAGCACGTTAGAGGCTTCAGCCCCAGTAGGGATCTTCTTCATGAAGTGTGTGTCCACCTGAGAAGACCACAGAGCTCATGAGAGATGTTTGTAAAGATAATGTCTGTTAAATTAAGTCATAAGGAACTCCTTTCAATCTGGACTGATACATTTACACACATTTTAACTTCAAGAAAGAAAAGACAGGCAGGTTGACTCTTCTGAGAGCGACTGTTCTGACATAAATGATAATAGCATTATATTAAAGAAAACATTAAACGTAACTATAATTGGATAAAAACGTTTGACACATTCTTCTTTATATAATCGTTGGCAAACTGCTGTGATATAAGAGGAATAAAAGACCTCCGGATGCGATGTTATAGATTAACAATGTTGTAGATTGATGAGATCCTTGGAGATCAGCCCAAAACCTAAGAGGCCACGCCCACAAGGGGCTGACCTAATGATCATCCAAAACAACCTGCATGCTGTGCATAATGGATAACACACACACACACAAGCACACACACACACACAAAGTCATGTTCTGATACCTTACTGAGGTCCACTTGGCCGTTATCCTGCCCCGCACCGTTTTTAACTTCAGCAGTTAAAGGAGGAGACTGAGAAGATGTGACGTGTCCTGTCAGAGAGAGAGAGAGAGAGAGAGAGAGAGAGAAACTCAGGAAGCATGTAAGTCAGCGTGAAATGCAGCTCGTCTGTATAAACCTGTAGACGTGTGTGAAGGTCTCACCGGTCTTGTCCATGCAGTGAGGTTCGCTCTGCTTCCTGCCAGAGTCGGTCAGAGACTTGACCATGGGCAGCAGGTTGGATCTCCTCTTATCACTCTGGTGGTGATGCCGTTTCAGCAGAGCCTCTCGAACCTTCACCCTCACACTGTCATCCAACTCGTGAGCTGCCTCCTGATGGTCCAGCACCATGTCTACACACACACACACACACACACACACACACTTACATCAGTAATAAATCTCATCCAGTATCCATTATAAAGCAGCAGTGACTGGAGCATGGATGGAGCATCCATCTCAACTGAATGTACAATGCACTATAGTGCACTAGGTAGGGTACTGTTATACCCTATGTAGTGAGCATATATAGTGAATAGGATGCAGTTTAAGGGTTCAGCTACATGTTAAAGATGTTGTAGGTTAACAGGTTAAATAATTAATGCAAAATAGAGCTGAATATTAGTAACAAAAGTGCTAAATTAATGTAGATAAATACATAAAAACATACCACAGATATTAAAGGTTTATCATAAAATTATTATTTATGCTTCATAATACTGAGTTTTCACCTTCCATGGACTAAAGTGTAGCTCTACTGATCCTATTCACTCTGTTTATCAGTGTAGAATCAGGATAATCCTTGATTTTTTTAGTCTTTTTCCATTCCTGTTCTCTCTATTTATAAGAGGACGTGTCTAACACATCGTGCCATTTCCTGCATGTGTCTATCAGCCGTGTAGGCGAGTGTGTGGATATGAGATCAGTGTGTGAAGTGTGGTTGAGATTATTCTGACTCCGCACGGAGCCCACACACTCCTGTCTCACACTCCACACGCTGATCTCGCCAACATTCATCAGAATGAACCCGTCAGCTCCACTGCTTGCACTCTGCTTCTGAAACACGGCTAAAAGACAGCTCAGTGTGTAAGCGTTGTGTGATTTTGGCACATAAGGGGGTTTGAAAATCTGAACCGAACCAGATTTTGAATATTACATTCAAAACATCCAACAATGAGCGCAGCTGCTTTTAGATCTGACCAAAAAAAAATCACCAAAGTGGATGAGAACCAAAAAAAACCTGGTTTACACCCAACCAAATTAGCAACACACACTCATAGCACTAAAGAATGTAGCTTGTCCTTTCAAAGCATCGACAGTAAACAATGAGAACTTCTTGCCTTTAAATGAGTTATACTGTATATACAAGTATTTACTTTAGATCAATACGTACAGATATATATTAATTTGTTAAGTCTATAACATTGACTCTACAATATACATCACTCATCACAGTTGGCTAGCTAAGCCGGCTAGCTTGTTGCTAACAAAAGACAAACATGGACGCATCTCCTACTTTTGTACCTCAAATGAGGTCAAAAATAATATAATTCTGAGGCAAGTCAAATGCAGAATTAGTCCTCAAGTTTCTTAGATGATGACAGGTTTGGTGTTTGACCTATGACCTGTGACCCTCGCTCTGAGGACTGACCGGCGATCTCCTCGATGCAGTTGGCTCTCATGTCCAGGAGGACGGTGCCGTTGATGATGCAGCTGCGCAGCTCGAACAGGCTGTGCAGAGACAGAGTGGCCACATAGGGTTTACTCCACCTCTCACCTCCATCCTCCACATCCTCCTCGAACTTTAGCCACCTGAAACACACACGCACACACACACACACACACACACGCACACACACTGACACTTACTGCATGTACATTCAGAGTGCTGTGATGAAGCGGAGTAACTCTTAGCACCCTGGAGATGATTATTTTTCCCGTCATAGCACATCCAGGAGAGGGTTATTCATCTTATACCATAGCAATTTGCCAAAAAAAATGAAATGTCACAGGTTTTATCCATTTCTAGCTACATTTAATGTTTGGAACGTTCACAAAACAAGTTATCTCCTCTTATCA
>CM074946.1:2207593-2222101 GCA_037577455.1 Pangasius macronema
GTGTGTGTTAGTTACACTCACTCTCCAGCTCCTCTTTCTCATAGTGGATGTTGAAGACTGAGCTTGTGCCACCCTGATCAACAATGACCTCCTCACCGGGTCTCTGAATGAGGAAACACACACACACACACACACACACACACACACACACACACACACACTACTTTTTCAGATGGAAGAATATGTAGTTGTGTGTCTCTGACGGCATCATGTACACCACAAAACCTCCAGAGAAATGTAAAGTAACCAGGACTATTTTTACTGCTTTGTTCCAGTGATGGAAATTTGGATGAACGTCCGTACGAACAGTTTTGGGAAAACTTTCTCTCCAGTGTAACATGTAGTTTTACATTCAAAATGTATCATCACACATTTTAAACATTTATTGGTTCCCCTAAAACTAGCCCCTAGATAGAATTAGATGATAGAAAAAATATTATACTAAGTATATATGATTTGTCCAACAAAGATGCTAAGTTGCTAGCTGAAGAAAGAAGTGACAGTTAGCTAGCTAGACTTATAAACATCTAATTTCATAAATGCATGCAGATAATCAAACGACACTTTATACTCAAGCTCCAAGTGATTCAGACTGGCATGGATATGTGTAAGTTTGAGATGTCAGTCATGTTCATTCCTGATTTACTGCCAGTTGGTTATGAGGTTGCACCCCTCTGCGAGGTCTACCGATCCTCATAAAGTGAATTCATGAGTGAGCATTGGGATGTTTTATTTGTGTGCAAAGCGCGCCCACCTACGCTCGATCTACCCAGTGAAGTCATGCATCCAGGCATGGCTCAGAATGACGCATTAAAAGCCTGTCGTCCGGTGCGCGTTAATCTTTCCTCCCATTAAGGCACCGTGTACACAAACACCTAACAGACACTAACTGATGCACCTGCTTCAATAAGTGTGTATTAGCTCTGTGTCAGGGGCTTCCAAGGAGATTTTCCTTCAGGGTTGGCTGTTCAGGGAAAAAAAAGTTTGTGTTTAATGAACAAACAGCGCAATACTGCAGTGAGATATCATTTGACTCGCTAAAAATATTGACTTCTACTAAGATTGATGAATAATATTGACACTTTGGTCAATTCCATTGCTGCATTTTAATGAAACTTTGGAGGAAGCCTGGCTTCCCGTGTAGCCTAAACCATTCGTCTGTGCTCTGCTGCCACTCAGAACACATTCCTAACTTTATCATACACAACGTCTGTTAAACGCACAGAAGAACATGGCACTGCTGACCAGAACTACACCAAACAACTCTCTGTTTTTGGCTAAGTAGTGCTGCACACTGCCATGCTAGCTATTCCTCACACAGTAGCTTTTCCTCACAGCTACTCTATCTTTAGCCTAGAATGACAACCACTGTTGCTGAGTGTTCTGATGATGCTCCCATGCAGTAAAAATAACATCTACACAGAACACCAACACAAAATCATGTATAAATAAGTTAGTCAATTGGAACAACTGACAGATGATTGCAGTGCACTTCACTTGACTTTCATAGCAATATAGCATTTTTCTTATTACTTTCTGAAAGCCCAAACAGAAACACACTTCAAAACAGAGACCCAAATTCAGTCCAAACCACAAAAAAACACTAACTAGCTACATTACCTGTGAGTTTAGCAAACCATGTTAATCATTCAACACCTCTCATGATCACCCATTAAAACTTATTAGCAACCTATGAGCATCTGCAATCTGTGTGGCTCTTGGGGTATTTGTGTGAACGGCCCAATAGAAATAGATAAACAAATAAATAAAAAATAAAGGAAATATTGAAGACAACATGAAAAATACTGACAGTTAAGAGATTTTATGGCTGTAGCATCATCAGGATTGTGGTGCTTTCTGTTGTGCTACTCAGGAGAGAATATTAATCAGGTTCTCTGTTCATTTCTCAGTAATGTATTTGTAAAACGCTAGAATTTTCCTTTAAGATATGTGTGTCGCTAAGACAGGTCGCTGTGTGAAAAGCTTTTCTAGGAGTTATATTTACCTGTGTGTAATTTATTAAAACACTCAATACATTCAATACCAGGTTGCTTTTTCTGCTAATCGCTTCAAAGCCTCCAATCTCCAAAGCTGTGAATCTAACAGCAGATCTAACAGAAGTCCACG
The DNA here is from genome assembly GCA_037577455.1 of Pangasius macronema. Classification (NCBI taxonomy): domain Eukaryota; kingdom Metazoa; phylum Chordata; class Actinopteri; order Siluriformes; family Pangasiidae; genus Pangasius; species Pangasius macronema. Next base: position 2,209,721 of record CM074946.1, read on the forward strand.
TCCAAAAAGAGAATAAGCCCTGAGGGTACCGGAGGGACGTGCAGAGGGGGTTATCGGTGCGTTTCCACCCCCTGTAACACATCGGCAGGGAATAAATCTCTGCTGCTTTGAGTGGTTGGGAGGTGGATATGATTTATTAACGGGGTGCCATGAGGGAAGGCACTGACAGAGAAAGTACATTTAATCCCATTTGCAGTCTCTATTTCTGCCTCCTGAGGAAAACATTTTAGCATTTCAGTTTAATTGAATAAGGAAATAGAGTGAGGGCACGATGCTTTCTGCAGTGTAACATTTATTTAAAGCATTTTTCTTTTCTTTTTTTTTCTTTTTTTTTGTGTGTGGAAGTGAACAGAACATAAGACACGATGTACAAATGTCACACAACTGCAAAAGAGTCTCTGTTTGTTGTTTTTGTGAGGATTAGCATTAGCAGTTTCACCCTTCAGAAACAAACACTATGCAACTTCAAAATACAGTATGTAAACTTTAATTATATTAATTATTTAAATATAATTAATTAAACATGAATCATATTAAACATTAAATATTGATTAGGCTCTTACACTAGTTGGTTCGTATGAGATTTTCCTTGTGTAGTCTTAGTGAATCAGCCTGGCTAATTGTATTTCGTATTATTTTTTAAAGCAGTTATTTCACACGTTTGTCTAGAAAGTAATACGTTAGATTTTGAAATATTCTGAATATTAAATTGTCAGTGTTTTATAGGAAAATAACCAACGACAGGGTGGTGTGTTCAAGCTGAAGTAGATTATTTCCCAATAACAGCACTTCCTGAAGAGCTTTATTCCTCTTATACCTCATCATGTGTGATTACATTTTTTTCAATCATGATATGCTGTATATTTTGTCCATTTATAGTTACTTTTAATCTCATGCAACATTACCAGTACCGTTTCCATTATAGCAGCTAATAATCAGTTGTTCCTTTTTAGCAGCCTCGCTTTTTTCTCTCTTTTGTAGATAATTCAACCAAGAAAAGCTCACAGATCATCATATCAATGATTACTTATGTTTTTAATCTGTTCGTGTGGAGCGTCCACTGTACATGTCCCTATGAATGTGCTGTTACTATAGAAAAAATAACGTATTAGAAACAACGCATTAATATAAACTTGTGAATTTCAGCCGCATTACTGTCAGAGCTGCTGTTATAGAAAATTAACCAACACCATCTGAAGAATCATGAACGCAACAGCGCTGTGGAACAAAGCATCCATAATGTTAAAAGTTCAAAAAGTTCAGTGTGTCCTCCTCCACTGGGTGAAACCACTTGTAGTTATCTTAACTTTCGCATTACAGTAAGAGTCACATTTCTACAGCCTGCTTTCCCACGAGAAATCACCCTACAGGCTTCGGTGCTAGTCATACGATTTGGTTTCACTCACATGCTTTATGACATTCACGCATGTAATTTACACATGAGCAAAAGAACCAAGGGCACATTTAACCTTTCCATAACAACGTAAAATCGCATGTTTATTCATTAACCAGGAAGCAGATGTGCCTGCTGTGTAAATGAGCCTGGAAACATTTTCACAAGGAATCTGTAACCTGTACATTTCATTTTAAAGTGTCTCGTGTGAGGAAAATCAATAATTTGCAGTAAGGATTTTGTACTTGGAACTTTGAGTCTGTTCTCTGTGCTTACATTGTCCTCTATTATTCTGCTGCTTCTGTTTGTCCGCTATGAGAACTGTAATTAAAAACTAACACGGAGCACTCAAGCTAGCCAGACTGCTCCTGTGTCACCTAGCTACGCTATGTGTGTGTGCATGTGTGTGTGTGTGGCTATAACCCCTGATAAAATGCCCCATGATAACAGGAATGTGTAAATTCTTAGCAACCAAAAAGCCACACTTTCTCCAGCACTGGTGTTGTACTTTGTTGCAGTTTCTGTAATAAATAAATAAAAATATTAATTCTCAAAGTGCTGAACTCCTGCGAAACATCCAATAGGTTATGTACACAGCTAAACCAGAAACTCTCTTGCTAGCATGGCTGTGCTTTTCAAAATGGAGAGAGATGTCCGGAAGCCAGAAAAGGAAGAAAAAATGAAGACAGGAAGCATAATAGTGGTATACAGTGGAGAGAGAATCTAATTATTAAGGATGACAAGCCATTAAGCCATTAAGCAATTAAGCTAGCCCAGCATTAGCGTGGAAAGCAAGCAGCTAGCCAGGAGTTGGTTATTTAGCTAGCTTTCTTGTCATTTTGCTCAAATCATCCTGACAGCTTGGTCTTTCAAAGTGTATAAACATTAAAGACTTTCCCAAAACTGTTCTGTCGTAGCCTTCGTGATGTAACGTTGGTTTATCTAGAACTACAGCCAGCATGCAGAATATAATATATGCTTTACAACACTTATATAACACTTTCAGGCCTATAGATGTATCATCATATTGCAGCATAATATAATCCAGACTAGAATTGCCTCGCCTCCAAATTAGAGAGCATGTTGTTGACCATCGAGATTGTCATAATGTCTCCCAGAGCTCCTCTGACAGGATTATGTTGTCTCTTATTTTCTCCTAATGTATAACATATTATCGTTTTTAGGAAGGTCTTTCTAGAGAGTAGCAGTGTATTTATTTGGCATTTTTGGAAAATTAAATTATGTTGGCTAGCTATATTAGGAAACAGTATCTAGCTAACAACACTGCACATAGACCTACTGTAACCTGCTGTAACTTGAAAAAGGTTAAAGACTGTCTTGTTTGGAGTTCTACGTGACTTAGCGATGGGCCGCTGCTCTAACAAGGTCAATGATGGAGGGACTGTTTTTACCCCACAACTGATTAACTAATTAGCTCTTTCCTCTTGACATCATGTGCTAAGGATGACTGAGAGATGAAGGTGAATAAAACTGGTACATGAAGTAAAACCAACAAGGACAAAAAAAACTGCCAATAAAAAGGTAGAAGAAATGTGTACTCACACCATTCCCATTTATTTAAATAAGTCGCATTCAAACCAGCCACATTTAAATCACGAGTGTACGTTCTGTTGTAGTGTTTTTCACTTTCCTGACATGCTGCAGTAGCGTAGGAGTTCAGCAATAAAAATGAACAAATATCCCTGTCCATGTAGCTCCAACAGATCCTCAAGAACACTGAGTGACTCTGACTCAGTGGAACTACAGAAGCCAAGAAATCAACTTGAAATACTCGAGCATGTGGCAATTTAATTGTACACATCAGGAAAACAACCATGATATTATTTTCTATATTTCCCCATCCCACTGAAATTAGTTTCTGGTTACGCCCCTGCACAGCACACAGTCTGCTTTTGAAGATTTTAGTTTTTAGAGTGTGAGTGCGAGTGTGACTTACAACAAGCACAGCACACAGGTGTTTTAACCCGTGTTTCAGGCAGGTTTAAGATTTTGACACATTATCTATACTTTCCCTTAAGTATTATTACTGAGTAGGTTTTCCACCCCTGACTATATAGAAAACAGTATATATATATACCCCTCACATTTCTCCTCAAGGGATAATACTATAGAAATAAAATTTGGATAGATATAGATTTTAGAGTAGACAATGTGCTGCTTGTACAGCACAACTGTGCCCAAAGTGTCAATATTTTGTGTGAGCACCATTGTTTTCTACCACTGCCTTAATCCTCCTGGGCATGGAATTCACCAGAGCTGCACAGGTTGTTGCCGGGATCTTCCACTCCTCCATAATGACATCACGGAGCTGCTGGATGTTAGACACATGGTGCTTCTCCACCTTCCACCTGAGGATGCCCCACAGGTGCTCACTAGGGTTCAGGTCTGGAGTCATACTTGGCCACTCCATCACCTTCATCTTCAGCTTCCTCAGCGAGGTAGTTGTCATCTTGGTGGTGTGTTTGGGGTCATTAAAATGTTGGAAAACTGCAGATTCTGAAGGGAGGGCTTGGAGATTCTCACAGTACAGGTTGGGATCCATGTTTCCCTCAATGAAGTGCAGCTCCCCAGTACCAGCAGCACTCATGCAGCCCCAGACCATGATGCTACCACCACNCATCTGAGCCAAACAAGTTTATCTTAGTCTCATCAGACCACAGGACATGGTTCCAGTAATTCATGCTCTTGGACAGGCTGTCTTCAGCAAACTGTTTACGGGCTTTCTTGTGAGCCAGCTTCAGAAGAGGCTTCCTTCTGGGATGACGGCCATCCAAACCGACTTGTTGCAGTGTGCAGCATATGGCCTGAGCATTGACAAGCTGAGCTTCCGCTTCTGCAACCTCTAAGGCAATCCTGGCAGCACTCATGGGTCTGTTTTTTGAAGCCAGTTTAGCTGTTATCACTTTTGTTTCCAGTTATTTAGACAATAATGGCTGTATGTTATTTTCAGAGGACAGTAAATCTATACTCTATACAAGCAGCACATTGACTACTCTAAAATATATCCAAATTTCATTTCTATGGTATTGTCCGTTGAGAAGTTATACTAAAATGGTTGCTGAAATGTGAGGGGTGTACTCACTTTTGTGAGATATATATATATATATATATATACACATACACACAAACATATACAATTGTTTAGTCAAATGCAAAATACAAGGCCAATAAATCACAGCTGGTCTGGAATTCATACTCATAAATACACAGCTTGTGTGTGTGTGTGTGTGTGTGTTGGGTGGGTGGGTGTGCATTATTGCCATGTTGTCCTCTGAAATCTAGCCGAGGGCCCTGTTCTCTCTCCCTTGCTCTCTGGAACACATTGCTTTGACAGTTGTATCACAGATCCTGACTCACGTCACTGCCTGTCACTTTCAGATATTGCAGTCCGCCTAAAGAAACCAGTCTCGCACACCCGCCCACACACACTCACACACAAGCAGTATGGGTTTACTTCATTTCTCCGAACAATTCTCAAACGTTTCCTTTTACTGGTCTTCAAATGCAATCAGTGTACTGCAAGTTTCCTGCCGCTCCAGATACCACAAGATACTACAATGCTCTCAGCTGCATGAAAGTGAATGAAAGTAAATAACATAGTGTGTGTTTGCTAGCTAGCTTTCCTCAGCAGTAGGAAACATCTGTGGCCGTATGTGATTTAATGTGGCATTGTTCGTGATGATAAAAGTGCTGCTGAGTTTTATTTGTGTGTTCAGGTAGAAAGCAAACTCTGAGTAGCTTAAATACACTATATTCCCAAAGGTTTGTGGACACCTGACCATCACGCCCATATGTGCTTCTTCCCCAAAGCAAGTCATTGTATGCTGAGGCATTACAATTTCCTTTTGCTGGAACTAAGAGGCACAAACCTGTTCCAGCATGACGATGCTCCTGTGCACAAAGCGAGCTCCATGAAGACATGGTTTGAAGACAAGGTTGGAGTGGAAGAACTCTGCACAGAGCCCTGACCTTAACCCCACTGAACACCTTTGGGATGAACTGGAACACCGACTGCACCCCAGACCTCTTCACATCCCAACATCAGTGATCTCACTAATGCTCTTGTAGCTGAATGATCACAAATTCCCTTCCCGGAAGAACGGAGCTTATTATAACAGCAAACACAAGGGGGTTCAACAAGCACATATCTCTGTGATAGTCAGATGTCCACAAACTTTTGAGCATATAGTGTATCTGGACCATATTATATCCAAAACTGTAGAAGTTACATAAAAGCCTTAATGATCAGCTTGTATTAGTCATACTCAGAAATCTATCTATTTTTGACTGTTTTTGATCCTTTGAATAGAAATGCCTCCATTTCAAACAGATATGTGATGTTTAATATCGTTTTTTTAGTACAGCGGGTTGATGATGGACACAGAATTATGATCAGTGTAGACACTGAACAACATAACATGATTTTTCTAAAGGTCTTGTTTAAAAAAAAACTGTGATTTATAGTACAACCAGCTTCTCCACTGAACAGCAAAATAAATAACATTACACCACAGTGTGGCTGAATTCTCGATTCTGATTGGTCAGAAGGTAGCATTCACTTCTGTAACATTTAAGGAAGGAGTCTCAAGTGAAGATTTGCAGAGCGCCCGTTTATAATCCGGGCCAAACAACATTAAAAAAAACCACATCTTATTTTCTCATCAATAAGAGCTGATCTGCAATAATGCTCAATTCTGTTAAGCCATCATATCTGCGACAAGATGCGATTTAATGTAAGTCTTTACGCTAAATAATTCCTGGAATAAAAACGTCCCTGTTATTTCAGAGTATAAGTGGAAAAGACCTGCAGCTATGAGAGCTGTTTCTGTTACAGCGTAAGTCACAGCGAGAGTGCTGCAGTGTTCCTCCTGCTCCTGGCAGAATGACTCATTCACCATTCAGTGCCATACATCATCCCTCTAATCACTCTCTCTCTCTCTCTCTCTCTCTCTCTCTCTTTCTCTCTTTCTTCCTCTCTGTCTCTTTCAGGGACCTTGGATAGAGGTGTGTGTGTGTGTGTGTGTGTGAAAGAATGTTTAGAGTATATGCTTGACAGTTATTCAATGTACAGGGACAGTTGTGCAACTCTTTTGCATCGTTTTTGTTGTTGTTGTTGTTGTTGTTGTTGTTGTTGTTGTTGTTGTTGTTGTTTTTAATACAAACCTTGAACTGCAAATACACACAACTCTGCATGTGGCAAAGAGGCTAAAGTGTAAATTCGAAACAAACCAGGGGCCCAGGAACCCCAGGGGTCAAGTAGTTTGCATTATTATTTTTTTTGTTTATCTGTTAGAGTGGTGGATATCACAATCCACCATTATCAGAGTTTTAGCCTGTGTGTCTGGTCTATTGATTTAATCTGAACGGTTGTGCACGGTACTCAGGCTAAGCCACGCCCTGTAACAATGCAGTATGTAAACAGTATGTATGAATTTCCTAAATTGCAATCGGCGCTATCTTTGTGCTGTACTCCCACAATGCAACGTGGTTGTTTCATTTTCCAAATAAAAAGCCGAAAAGTGTAACGAGGAAATCCGCAGCAGCTACAGCGACAGCAAATACACCTGCAAAGATCACAGGTACACGTGTGTGTTTTCATTTAAACACTAAACATTTACTCTGTCTCTCTTTTTATCCTTCTGTCTGACTATCATTTTGCCGGCTTCTCCATCGATCTACACTACATGGCCAAAAGTATGTGGACACCTGTCCCTGACAACAAAGTTGTATAGAATGTCTTTGTGTGCTGTAACATTACAATTTCCTTTCACTGGAGCTAAAGAAGCTCAAACCTGGTGTGTGAAGGTGAACACCGACTGCACCCCAGACCCCAGACCTCCTCACATCCCAACATCAGCGATCTCACTAATGCTCTTGACAGCCTCGCTCCAAAATCTAGCGGAAAGTCTTCCCAGAAAAGTGGAGGTTATGATAACAGCGAAGGGAGAATAAATCTGGAATGGGATGTTCAATAAGCAAATATGGATGTGATGGTCAGGTGTCCACAAACTTTTGGCCATATAGTCTATCTATCTATCTATCTATCTATCTATCTATCTATCTATCTGTGTATTTATCATTGTCTGTCTGTCTCTTTATACTTTTCTTTTATCATTTTTTCTCTATCTGTCTATCATTCTCTCTGTTCGTCTGTTTCCTAATACCCCTCTTTCACGCTGACTGTTCTTGTAACGTATAAGTGCTCTCTGAAATGCAGGATCACATTACACTCATATCCGGTAGTGAGTAACTGCGAACGGCAGAATCTCAGCTTACTGACCGCCCTCGGCAGCCCGTCCACTCCGCACCATCGCCATGACAACACGCACAATAACTCATTAAGGCTTTAGAAACGTCGCTGTCATTAGGTGACCGTTGCTAAACAGCCCTTTTTATAAATGTCTGCCTAACAGAGATCAGACATGAATAGAGCAGGGCTAGAGAACAGCTGAGCGTGTCACGTCAGGACATCAGAACAGTCCAAGAGCTGCACAGACTGAAGAAAACGTGCGCTCAACACGTGAGAGACGGACAGAACCAACCAAGTGTGCTCAGTGTCACGTTAAACATACCACAGGCAACAAATAAAGCTGTGTGTAAGGAATAAAGCACCGTGTCATGCTGTTATCAGAAAATAAATCAATGACAGGGTGGTGTGATTATATATGTTATTATATTATGTTATTATAGCTGATTATTTTCCTATAACAGCACATCTCAAAGTGTTTTCCTCCTCTTATACCTTATAATGTTTTATTTATTACAGAACAATATGTCATCTGTTTATAGTTACAGTTAATGTTGTGGGACGTCCACGAAGCAAGTTCTTGCTCTCGCTTATGTTATAGCAGCTAGAAATATGTTAATGTGCGAAAGAAATCTAAAGCCATGTTTGAGCCTCACAGCGCCAGGGTTTCCGGTTCGACCCAGAGGTCAGGTGAGTGTCTGTGTGGAGTTTCATACGTTCATACGTTCTCCTTGTGTCTGTGTGGGCTTCCTCCGGTTTCCTCCCAAATCCTAAAAACATGCCAGGAGATGGACTGGCTACACTAAATTGCACTTAAGTGTGAATGTGCATTCATATATATATATATATGTGTGTGTGTGTGTGTGTGTGTGTGTGTGTGTGTGTGTGTGTGTGTGTTTAGCCCTGGGATGGCCTGGAGTCTCATCCAGGATCCGGCACTCAGTGTTCCCGGGATAGGCTCTGGATCCCCTGTGACCCTGACCAGGATAAAGATGACGGAATGATCTGGAGTCTGAGTACATTCATACATTTGGCTGTATATGGAGGTATATATATATATATATATATATATATATATAGTGACTGTCCTTTGGTGTCGCTTAAACTGGGAATACAGTATATTGCAGCGCACTGCTCATCTTGCGTTATTATTTATAGTAAGACCGGATTCCTGCGTTTCTGGGACGCCGTGTTAACGCGCATGAACACTTTCGCTTGCAGCGTCCAAAATGCTCACCATGGCTTCAAGGTCAGATGAGGGGAAGTGAGCCACGCATCTGCGCTTATTTTCACCATGCATACCTGTTCAATCATTCCCAGATTATTTAACACAGTGAGCCCTGTTATACAGCTAAATGCATACACACAATTCTCTACATCTTCTCTCTGTTGCTTAGAAACGCCTTTTTTTTTTTTGGACCAAAATTACACACACACACACACCTACATCATGACCTTGTCATTAATGCGCTGTCTAATGAACTGATGTTGGGTTTGTACGATGCAGGAGAGACGAGCGGGTGGTGCGCGCGCATCCTGCCGCACGCACGTGCACTCATAAAAGCAACAGCATTGCGCGTATGTGTGTGTGTGTGTGTGTGTGTGTGTGTGCGCGCGCGCGTGAATGTGTTTGTTTCTGTATCTGTACGAATAACACCCTCCCCGTATACTAATGTTGAAAATCAGGCGAATGACACACACTCCTGGATTTTGCATGGTGTGTATGTGTTCATCAATGAGACATGAAATATGTCAGCTCTGGAATAAATGCGGAGAGGAGAGGAGAGGAGAGAGAAGAGGAGAGGAGAGGACGCGCGCGCACTGGCGTATCGATCCGGTCCGCTCGCGCTAATGAAGCGCCCAGATGTGCAGATGTGCAGATGTGATTCTTCCTTCTCATAGCAGGAGTTGCATGCACTTGTGTATACACATGCACATTTTTTATTTATTTATTTATTTTTACCAACACTTCCATGTAGGATGAATATAAGCAATGCGCGCACACACACACACACACACACACACACACACACACACACACACACTTACTTCCCTCTTAGGATATAAATCACATCTTTTTGGAAAGTGTCCCATTCCCAAATGATCAGGAAATCACTGAAATACAGGAATGACAGCAGGTCGGAGTACCTGGTAGCTCAGCATGCTCTCCTGGTCGCTTTTTTCTGCAGGCATTTTAAATTCCAGAGGCGAGGCAGCTCTAGGAGACGGGATGCAGCACGGAAAGTCTTCCTGTCAGTTCCCTGCATGGAACAGCAGCTCATCCGGGACAGCCATCATGGGGGAAAAAAAAAGCTGCAAGGATTTTTTTTCCTTTAAAAAAACAACAACATATTTGCTTCAAATGATACTAAGAAGAAGACAATGGTGTTTAACCCTGTTCACAGTGCTTGTTTCTGGCTCCGGAGGCTGCGCGCGCTCACATCCCAGCGATCCGCTTGGCAAGAGTTACCGACGCGTGACGTCATTAATGCTGCCCAGCCAATCACATTGATCAACCGGCAAACTGAATTACTGAGATGTGCGCGATTAAGGCAAGGACACTACCGGTAGAAAGGACCTTTTTGGTCATGTCAGTTATTTATCTATAGCATGTTTTCTCTTCAAATGTATGAATACAGAATCTAAAAGAGGATTTTTATTTTTTGGACTATGATATGAACACGGTACGCTTAAAAATACTTCCTGAAGATCCTGTGAAGAAGAAAAGGAAGTGCGTTTTAAAAAAAAATGAGAAAACCTTCTTTTCAAGTATTTCCTAGGGGAGAATGTGTTCAGGTATATGTTCAGGAAAATGATGTTTAACGCGTGAGATGAAGCTCGAATGTAAATTACTAACTGAAATAAATACATTTTATGTAAATCAGTAGGCGGTCCTTAACGTCCTCATGTCATTAGCATGGATGCTAGTCAACCACGTTTTGCGTATTTGTTAATTCAACGCTAAAAATCTCGACCTTGTTACACATTTAAGAACAAAATGCAGCAAGGAAACCTTATAAAAAATGAGATTGTTACCTGAGTTACATTGTTAATACCCTGTTTTCTTACATTTAATGTTGAAAACTGACAGATTTACAGTTACAAATGCTAAATGGCTCGAATCTTGGAAGCGCTCTTATTAAAAACTTTAAATCTGAGCAAAGTTTTAGAGTCAGCAGCGAAATGTTTCATGTTTCAGCTAAATGCAGTTGGATGCTCAGTGCAGGACTCATGTCGACACAGAGGACAGGATTTGAATATGAAAATGTACAGGGCTACATATTTGTGTATGTGTGCAAGCTTACAGAGGTAATAAACCAACCTTTGTGCTCTGCATTCAACCCATTTAAGTGCACACACACACCCGTGAACACACACCCGGAGCAGTGGGCAGCCATTTTAGCTGCGGCGCCCGGGGAGCAGTTNCGAGACTCGAACCCACCACCTTCAGGTTCACCTTCAGGTTACAAGTCCGACTCTCAGACCATTAGGCCACGACTGGTTTAGAGACTTTAGCATGCTTGGGATAAGATAAATCTCAGATCGAAATGTTTTGTTTGGTGTGAAGGACTGACATCAATACATGCTTTTTTTTCTCTTTATGTCTGTTGTGTGAATTATACTTACAAAAAATAGTCTAAGATCAATTTGTGACCAATTTGAAGTGATTTTTAAGAAAAAAAAAGGTATGATACCATTTATTGATCCCAGAGGAAATTCCTGTACTAGTTGCTCAAAGATAGATAGATAGATAGATAGATAGATAGATAGATAGACATGTGCAAAAAAAACATTCCTAATTAACAGTGTAAATAAAGTGTAAATGAAATAAAATAAAAATATATTTAAATGTAAATGTAAATGAAAATGGAAATATTCTTTAGAATAAAGGATTTAGAAAATTAAATACTGGCATAAGAGTAAGCAGTTGTTCCTCCCACCTCATTAGCTGAACATACTCAAGAACTCATGAATAAAAACCAGGCAAAACAGAATCGGGGAATTTTCAGTTATCACTGACGTCACTGTACGTGTACATGCACACATTTATGACAACACGTTTTCATTTGAACCTCATATTTGTGCACTTGTACTTACTCTGAGAGATGCTTTCAGAACCTCGCACCGTAAAATAAAGTGAAGGTAAATCAGAGAAACAGGTTTTATTCGATTTAAACTCATTAAATAGAAATATGTCTTTTTACAATCTTATTGTAGTAACATGGACATTATATGAATATGGAAAAGCTACATAAGGGTCATAATCGCATTGTAGAGTATTGGAGAGCTTCTCAGATGTTTTGGTCAGATGGAATTGATCCCTCTGTCAGTATGGATGGTCATGTCCCAGAGGATAGTGACGTTATCACGCTGCAGGACTGTGATTGGTTGGTGCTTAACCACATTTCTTAATGTTATAGCTCCTGCAGATGTTCCAATGATTATTACTATTATTATAAGTAGCAGTAGTAGTAGTATTGTATAGTAAATTATAGCAAGTTTCTATATGAGCTCTAAATCATAAAATCATATTAATTTACACCAAGTATAATCCTGATGCTTTTGTGTGAGCTAAATTGTGTCAGTTGAACACATGTACTCCAGTTAGTAAGAATTATCAGTAAACATTCAGTGGAAATCAGGTGTGTGTGAATGAAAGGGAGGGAAGTGGAACAGTAAGATTACAGGGTGAAGAGGTGAAGAAGGTACAGGAGTTTAA
>CM074946.1:2242013-2255758 GCA_037577455.1 Pangasius macronema
CTTGTTGCATTACCAAGAAACCGCGACACGTAAACTCCTCCGTCCTGAAGATGTCCGAAAACTTCAACTCACAGCTTCACCTCAGAACACTAATGTGGACTTTCTGAGAAAAAAGTTTTGTTTTTTTTGTTAAATAACTACACAAAAAAAAAATTAATGACATTTACACATTAAAATTTGTAATTTTTAATTAAAAAAATGTAAATTTATATTCTGATAAATTAAACACTTAAATTGTTAGATTTAGATTACGTGGATCATTAACTAATCAGATCCCTGATAGTTTAAAATAGTTAAAATAGTTATTTTAATTGAAAAAATAACAGTATGAAATGAGAGAGAGAAAGACAGAGAAAGACAGAGCGAGGGGGGGCAGAGAGAGAGAGACAGACAGACAGAGTGAGAGAGAGAGAGAGAGAGAGAGAGACAGACAGACAGACAGAGTGTGAGAGAGAGAGAGAGAGAGAGAGAGAGAGAGAAGGAGAGGGAGATGTTCATAGTCCATAAAATGTGTGTGGAGTTTTTTGTGAAAATGAAACCCAGAAGACTCCACTCATCCTTCCTTTTACATCCTCCTCTTCTCTCTAATGTTTACAAAGTGAGTCAATGGCTAATCTGCATCTTTTTTATTACAGCGCAGTGTTCGTGTGTGTGTGTGTGTGTGTGTGTGTGTGTGTGTGAGTGAGAGAGAGAGAGAGAGACAGGGAACTATTATGTGATCTTTGTATTTGTCTTCTCTCTTTCTCATGACTTTCTAATCCCTTGTTCTGAGATTTGTCTTCTCCTTCCTTTTGACAGGAGCTTACAGAGCATGTGTGTGTGTGTGTGTGTGTGTGTGTGTGTGTGGGTGGGTGGGTGGGTGTGTGTTTGTTTGTCCGAAAGGGAATGACTCTCCAGTGTCTTTTTACGACCTTACCTCTCTGGCTCCACTTTTTTTCCCCCTAAGTTTTAAGATGTTTTAAGACAATCCAACAGCCACGTAGAGTAAACTCACATCCGGAACACTGGATCAGTGAATCTAAAAAACAGAGAAACAATAATAAAGGATGAAACGAAGGTGGATAAGGAGAGAACAAATTTGAGTAAATGGGTCTAAAATAAGCCCTTAAGCTTCAAACACACCCACTGAATACCTACCTGTCCAAGTGATGAATGACAGCCTGACCTATGTGTGTGTATGTATATGTGTGCTTGTGTGTGTGTGTGTGTGTGTGTGTGTGTGTGTGTGTGTGTGTGTGTGTGACAAATTCAGCAGTAACACATACAGAGTGAGTTGCCAGTTTATTAGGTACACATCCAGCCTTCACACACACACACACACAAACACACACACACACACACACACACTTTATTCCGACAGGGAATGCATGTGTAAGTACTGTGTGCTATAAATCAGACAGACTGGTGTTTACAGCATTATTTAGTGTTAACCTCAGTGCTGGAAAGGGCAAAACAAGTGACCTTAGTGTCTCTGAACGCGGCAGGATCGTGCGTGCTGGACGTGCCGCTTTCTAACTCATCCCAAATGAAATCCTGAGCTTTTCATGCACAACTGTTTCAAGGGTTTACAGAGTACGTTGTAAAAAAAAGGAAAGCACTACCAGTGATCGGCAATCCTGTGGATTAAAAACACTGTGCGGCTCAGGAAACAAAACTAAAACCCCAAAACACTTTACATCTTTGTACGTAAGATAGATAGATAGATAGATAGATAGATAGATCAATTGACTATTTCAGTTTATACCACGGTGCTGTCGAATACTCAGTTCTGATCAGTCAGAAGGTGATGATTAATTTCTATAACAGCAGCTTTGTAAATCACTGGTTTATATTAATGTTTGTTTAACAATTATGGAAGGAGTCTCTAGTGTCAGTGTTTTGGAGCAGACTGAGATAAAGCTGTAACTGGACGGAGTACATAGTGCTGTACGGTTACTTGATGATGATATTTGTCTTATTAACTTCAAGAGAAAGTGAGGGAAAGACTGCTATAATGTAAGTGATAACATGAAATAACTTGTTTCACAACATTAAATGTAACTGTAAATGGATAGAAAGTATGGTGTCGAACAGTAACTCCGCTTCATCGCACCACCCAGTCGTTGATTATTTTCCAGGAACAACCCAACATGGAGTGCTTTGTTCCTTACTTGTTTGGGCAACTGTAGCTATACCTGTCTTTTACACAAACATACTTTAATGAGCTGTTTCATTTCAGCCTGTCTTTGGTCTTTGATCTGATCTTATTGTGCACATGGGCGTTGGCAATAAACCCTCTGGAAAATAGCTGAGATCCCATCAGATGTTCTTCGCTCAGTGTTGGTGCATGTACATCTCACCTGAGCCGCCCTCATAACTCATCCGTGGAAGCAGACTGAGGAAAAGCGAGTAAATGGACCGAGTAGAACTCTCTAGAAGCCGCATCCGTGCGAATGACATCACAGCATTACATTCTGCTTTCATGCTTACTGATTTATCACTTCTTCCTACACCAACATCTGCCTCACTGCTGCCTACACACGCACCACAAGATGCAGATGTGTGTGTGTGTGTGTGTGTGTGTGTGTGTACAATACAATTAAAAAGTCTTCAAAAATTTTTTATTTTTTTTTTATTCAACACTCACTGTTACGTAATAAAATCCTACACCCTGGCGACAAGTCAAGTTTTTTGGAGGTCCCACAAGGTTCAGTTCTAGCCCCTGTTTTATTTTCTATTTTTATAAATAACATTGGGAAGGATATGCCTACAGCTAGAGTACATCTGGATGCTGATGATACTGTGATTTACTCAGTTGCCTCTTCTCTGAGTCAGGCTGTTGATGAGCTCCAGATTGCTTTTCAAAGGCTGCAAGTTTCATTATATGAGTTTAAGTTGGTACTTAATGCTAAGAAAACTACATTTATGATCTTTTCTAGAGCTCACTCCAAGATCTTAAGAAGGGAATCAGCTGAAAAGTATCATATTATAAGTATCTAATGACCTGAAGGTCAGGTTGGGATTTTACTATCGTAATAGGGCGTGTTTTAATTCGTTAGTTAGGAAAACACTTGTTCAGGCTACATATTTATGCGTTCTTGATTATGGTGATATTATATATATATATATATATATATATATATATATATATATATATACATGCTGCTTCCTCTGTACCTCGCCATCTAAACCGTAGCTCTTTACGTTTTATAACCAATCCGTTGTCTAGTACACATCATTGTGTTCTTTATGATTTGGTCTCTTGGCCTTCATTAAGTTTAAGGAGACATCAGTATTGGTTTATTTTTAATTACAAAGCTATACTGGGAAAACTCTCTTCTAATAATCTTCTGTTACCCACGAGCAGCAGTTATGATTCTCGCTCTTCTAGATGGCTGCTCTATAGGGTTCCCAGGATTTGTTCAGAACTTGGAAGAAAGGCTTTTGCTCATTCTGCACCCTGGTCATGGAATAATCTTCAGACGACATTACAGCTTAATCACTTTGTTACAGTGGGATAGTTTAAAGCTCTGATAAAAAAATGTGTAATTGAAGAGTGTAATTGCTATTCATAAGCTGTTTTTTTGTATTATGTATTTTGTATTTTTTTTGTCTGTATTTTTATGTTTGTTTTTGTCTGACTTTTAAGTTTGTTAGTCTGTAATGGCGTGCCTTCTTGGCCAGGTCTCCCTTGAAAATTAGATTTTTAATCTCAAAGGACTTCTTGGTTAAATAAAGGTTAAATAAATTTAAAATAAAATAAACAAACTGTTGTACTGTTATACTATTGCTCAGAAGGTGTTGATTAATTTTCCATAACAGCACCTCTGACAAGAGTGCAGCTGAACATCACAGGTTTATATTAATGCACACGTTCTGGTATATTATTGTTTCTATAGTAACAGCTCATTTGCAGGGGCTTGCAATTAATCTAAGGTTAATAATAAACAGATTTTTAAAAGTGGCGCTATTTTCAAAATAAATCGTTAATATTGAAAGGTTTTCTGTAAGGAGATGTTTATTTAAGGAAGGATTTATGGAAGGAGTCTCCAGAGTCAGCGCTCTGTAACATGGGAAAGTCTTCAGGATGGAAGATTTTGTGCTATCCGGTTTCTCTGTAACATGACAGCTATAAATGGATAGGAAGTATGGTGTGTCCTTCTTAAATAATTTAATTAAAACATATAATAATTGTAATTGCTGTAGAATAAAAGTAATGTAATGAAGTAATGAACTTAAGGTGGTAAGTAACTCTGCTTCACCACACCATGGTGTGTCTACAGACACCTCTTCAACAAACACAACGTCAAACTCGAGCACAGCAACAAAACCTCTTCAACAAACACGACTTCAAACTCGAGCACAGCAACAAAACCTCTTCAACAAACACGACTTCAAACTCGAGCACAGCAACAAAACCTCGTCAACAAACACAACTTCAAACTCGAGCACAGCTACAGACACCTCTCCAACAAACACGACTTCAAACTCGAGCACGGCTACAGACACCTCTTCAACAAACACGACTTCAAACTCGAGCACAGCTACAGACACCTCTTCAACAAACACAATGTCAAACTCCAGCACAGCTACAAACACCTCTTCAACAAACACGACGTCAGACTCGAGCACAGCTACAAACACCTCTTCAACAAACACGACTTCAAACTCGAGCACAGCTACAGACACCTCTTCAACAAACACGACGTCAAACTCGAGCACAGCTACAGACACCTCTTCAACAAACACGACTTCAAGCTCGAGCACAGCTACAGACACCTCTTCAACAAACACAATGTCAGACTCGAGCACAGCTACAAACACCTCTTCAACAAACACGACTTCAAACTCGAGCACAGCTACAAACACCTCTTCAACAAACACGACTTCAAACTCGAGCACAGCTACAGACACCTCTTCAACAAACACGACNACACCTTGTTTGTTTGTTTATTAGCTCTGATGACACACAAATGATAGGTATTGTTTTTGCACACTGTCTTGATTAAGCCGAGCTTACAATCTTTGATTCAATAATAAACAGCAAAATTCAATTTCTGGTAATTAAAGTTGTTGAGGTGAAAGAGGATAGTTTTATTTGCATTGACCCAGCCTACCCTGCCTGTGTCTTCTTACATGATTGCAATACAAATGTGACAAATTTCTTCACGCATATTTCCACCTCATGGTTATGATGAGTGTTAAATTTACACAAGCATACTGTACATAGATCCTAAAATAGCTTAGGCTTTACCTCACAGCTTCCCAGCCTAATCAGCTCCTCATACAGGAATATTCTCACAGATATTCTCTCAGTGACAGATACACACTTTCCACTTAAGTATTTTGCAGAACTTTATTGAAATTTCATCTTGCAGCACAGGCACGTTGAAACTAGTCAAGCTGAAACTTAAGTAGTCTGATGAACGCCTTACAAGTCAGATGGATGGCCTCCAGGTCTGGATTCCTGATGAGTTCAGATGCTTGGGTGTGGTGCAGAGGTGTATCTCTGTGTGACAGTCAGGGAGTCTGTAGGGATTTAAATCCCCAGGAGGCATAATTCTTCATGACTTTAGACAGTCATTACTGTTCATCTAGTGTTGCTAAAAAGTGTGGTCTATTTAAAGGTAGAACTAGGATATGATTTTTTATTTTTATTTATTTATTTATTTATTAAATGAGGTCTATTCATTGTTCTTGGGTCGTTAATCTTGAAAAATACTTTTCATAAGTTTCAATTCCATTTTATTATCAATTTATTTATTCATAATGGCAAATTTGGTTCATAAATATGCCTAATAAATACTTTATTTTGACCATCTACTACTACTACTACTACTAATACAAATGATAGTATTAATAATTATATAATGTATATATTATCGTTATTACTATTATTATTATTATTTAGTAGTAGTAGTGTATGTAGTGGTATAGGAATAACACACATCTGTGTGGTTATAAGACAATAATCCACTCGCGGGTGGTGTGATGCAGCAGGATGCATTACGAGTGCATTATTTTTGTATAACCGCTGGTCTGGAGTGTTTTATTACGCTTATACCTCAGTGATTTGCCAACAATGACAATGTTTATTAATAAATGACATGTTTTTTTTTTTTTTTTTTTTTACAGTTTATAGTCAGGCATAATGTCGTGGAACATCCGAGAGACAAATTAGTTCCTGTTCTCACTTATGTTACAGCCTCATCAACATCTCCGTCTCTCTCTCTCTCTCTCTCTCTCTCTCTCTCTGTTTCTCAAAAAAACACAGCTTATTACTTATCACTGAAACTAGAAAGCATAAACCCTTCCATCCTAAAGACTTTGCTGTGCTGGGAAACTTTACAAAGACTCATGTCTTGTAAAGTATGGAACAGATTCAACAACAAGAACAGGTCTGTTAAAAGTTACAGCTTTACGCCGTACTGTTACAAAGTGCTAACACTGGAGACTCCTTCCATAAATGTGAAATAAACGTCTCGTCACAGAAAATGAATCTGTCATTTAATCTGTTTACGTGCAGCTTCCACTTTACAAGCTGTAGAAGTGATAACATATTAAGTGCACGCATTAACAGAAACATCTGTTAACAGCTGTGTTGTTAGAGAAAATTAATCAACACCTTCTGACCAATCAGATTCAAGAATTCGACAGCGCCTTGGTATGAGGTGAGTGATTAAATGATAAGATACAGATTTAAGCTTCAAGCTTTTGCACTCTTACAGCTTTTCATCAGGCTATAGAAGTGTGTCTCAACAGCAACACAACATAATTATAATTTTCTTCTACTTTTATAGTTAATAGCCATTTTTTATGCAGACACACACACACACACACACACACACACACACACACACATACACACATCCTTCACATGAGCTGGATAGATTACATTTTTTGTCTGAAGTGAATACCATCAGAGAAATACACTCATAAAACATGATATGAATGAAAGCTAATGCTAAAAGGTGAGGCATTCTTCTTTTCTCTTTTTTTTGTAAACTTTACCTGAGAGGCGCGCGAGGATGAAACGTCATTCACGTTCTCGCCATCTGATTGGCTGAAGTGTAATTTAGGCGGCAGGCAGCGTCGTCAGGGGCACAAAAATGATCCCCAAAGGGCAAAAGAAGGAGGGAAAGAAGGGAGAAGAGGCAGTAAGACTTCGCTGCAGGCACACCAACAAGTCTGGACTGCAGTCCCGGACAGAGCAACAGCTCCTGCTGCTGAAATAGTGGTTTATATGAGGCTCGAAACAGCACTGTAAAGTTTTTGGAGAAGGGGGAAAAAAAACGTTAGCTGGATGCTAATGGGCGCGCGAGACAGCCAGTGCACTGAAGCTTGTCTTTGTGAGAGGATTATGCTTCAGGAGAGCTGAGATCATTTTGCACCTTTCCCAGGTAAGTTCCAGAAAGTCTGTGAGATATAAGTATAATATAAGTCAGAAGACTTTGAGGAATCTGAGAAAGTGGATTCCACACCTTTAATTAAAGGTGTATATTGGGTGTGTGTTAATAGAGGGGCATTTAGAGTTCAGCCAAAGTTAACAAGCTACATGATTTATGAGAGCAATTTTGGGAGTCATGGACTATTCCTGCTGCTAAAGATATGTTCTTCTAATGCTTTTCCAGCATTAAAAGAACTAAAACATTGATCAGGTTGTGCAAAAATGGTCAGTTTGGTCTTTTTTTTTTGCATCTGTGGTAAAGCAATTCCCAAAGAAACTCTAATTAGAGTCAAATGTGTTCCAGTGAATTTATGAACTTAGCTACTGAGTCCTGAACTTTCCACTCAGATGTAGATTTGATACACAAATTAGCAGAAATTCATGATTTTACTTAAAATCCTAAAAGAGTTAAAAGTAACATTGTTCATACTTTAGTTACCAAGTTTTCGATTAACACCTTACATTTAAAGTGACAAGTCGGTTCATATTACACGTAAGATAACTAAATAACTCACAGTATTAATACGAGCTGATCGTAATTTTTTAAGAAGCGTTCATTTACGAATTAATAAACACTTCTGTACCTGTTTTTTAAGAAAAAAAAATGTTCAAATTCAAAATCCATCAGGTCCAACAATTTCCATGTACCTCACCGTTGTTGAATCCTGGATTCTGATTGGTCGGAAAGGTGTTGATTCATTTTCCATAACAGCAATAATTCAAATCACAGGTTTACATTGTATTATATTATAATGCGCTTGTTCTAATGAATAACGTTATCCTTTTTTTAGTAACAACTTCTTGTTAGCATTTATGGAAGGAGTCTCCAGTGTCAGAGTTAGAGATGCAACTTTCTGTTGGAAAAAACAAAAATTCTTCAAGACAGAGGAGTTTATGGTATATGTTGCGGTTTATTAGTAACACGACAAGCTGTAGCTTTATATTTTTGTCATATTAACTTAACGGGAGAAGAAAAGAGAGGCGAGGTGCTGAGGCAATGACTGTTTGTAGCTGCTATAGAGTAAGTAAAAACAGGAACTAACTTGTTTCTTGGACTTCCACAACATTAAACGTAAATATTCCTGGATAAAAAAAGCATGTGTCATTCTTTAATAAATTGAAAAATGGTTTAATAGTGTTGGTATAAGAGGAATAAAACACTCACGGTGACTTTATTGGAAAATAATTGACGTCAGGGTGCTAACAGTCAATCTGCTTCATCACACTGATTATTTTCCTGCACCACGTAAAGGCCAAACCTCTCTGATATAAACGTCTGCGATAAATTTCAAGATGTTGAACACATCCTTCTGTTTGTGAATAAATATCCGGCACAACTCCTCCATGATCGTGTTACAGAGTCGTAGATATTGTGCATACTTTAACGTAGAATTGATTTGATTCCCCAAGCATTTTTCCCATGCTACCTCCCTGCAGTTTGAGCACCACTTGAGCTCGTTAGCTAATTCCCAACCGCATTATGGAGTTGTGTCAGAACAGGGAAAACGGGAATGTGCAAAGTGCTGTGTAGTAGTCTTACCACAGCGTCTGTTTGTCTCAGATGTGTGTGGTTTGTGGTTTTTAGGATTAAGGGTGAAGGGAATAATCGTTTGAACGATGTACCGTGATGCTTTCTCTGAAAGATTCTGCATCGATGCACGAAACTTGAGAATCGTTATTAAAATAATTCTCAATAATCCTTGTTTAATTCCACAAGCGTAGACCTACGCGGCTTCACTGGAGGCATGTTTACGTTCACTACGCGAGAGAGATGTAAGCTGTCAAATATTCACAATTCAAACTAGCACATTCGGGTTTTAAAAGCTGATGTTTGGGAACACTTTGGGTTCGTTCAGACTGACGGTTTTGGAAAAACAAAACAAAAAAAAGAGCTTGCCAAGACCTCCGCAATCTGATCTGTTACACCAAGATTACATACTTTGGCAGCATATTAGAAATCGTGTCTAATCTGAGAACCATCGTGTCAAAGTTGGCACTGAACTCCGATAGGACAAAAGAGATAACTAATCTTTCGCAACATTTATCGCTAAGGAGCTGAAAACTTGAATTTTCTCCTACATGTATGTCTTGGACAGAAAAGTCCAAGAGTGATGAAGAAATGCAGGTCACCGATTCCTGAACATCCCGTATAACTGCATCTACTCGTTAAATAGTCATCAAGAATATTTTTATAATTGAGTCATAACTGAATCAAATTGCGCCATGTTTCGGATGCATCCACAACCTTTTCTCCTCGGTTGAGCGTTTAAGATGCTTCAGATTTTGAAGTTGTGGAGACACAAAAAAGCGGTTTTGTTTTTCTTCCACCTTCAGGATGGTACAAAGCAAAATACAGTATTGTGGTTAGTATCTTGCCACGTATTACAGTTGCAACATGTCTTGACGTATATTAACTCCACACTCATGCACTGTCGATGTGACGTCGTGGAAGCACACCTGGAGAGAAGCGAATGTATGTTTATATAGCATAACTGTCTCTCTGTTTGAACTTGATATCAAGCCCGAATAACTAACATTATTTGAGATGATTGAAAAGCCCTTGCATTCTCAAAGTTTTTTATTTAATCCCGTGATCATTGTGACCTTTACAGGGTTTGGAGTGATTTGTCATGCCGAACTGGTTGAGAAACATATTAAGAGAAACGATCTTTCCATCTTTCTTCGTTTCTTTGCGCAAGGGTTAGTTCGGTCTATCAGTGCTCTCTGACTGGTGTGAGACATACCTGTCGATGCACGCTCAGCTCTAATGATACATTAAAGTTATAGAGAGCTACAGGAGATAATAAGACGATCGCCTTGGCAAAGAAATGAAAGTAAATAAGTAAAAAAAAAACAAACCTGAAAAATTACAGTTTACGATAGCAATGATGATATTGTATCTTATTTTCCTGAGACAATTATACAAACACAGAGTAGCGTTACTGCTCAGTGTGCTTCCTGAAGTAAGGCATAAAACACTCAGTGAGTGCTGTTACAGGAAAATTAAGATTTATTTATTAAATTCGTCCTGCTTTTTAACCAATTATGGTTACATTTAATGTTGAGGAGCATCCACAAAACTAGACAGTTCATGTCATGAGTTATGTTGTAGCCGCTGTAACGGTTGTTCCCTCACCAACCTCTCTTTTCTGTCTCTCTTGAAGTTAATAAGACCAGAAAAATTAAAGCTTATCAAAGCATAATCTTCTCTGTCCAGAAGATGTCATGAAACGTAGTTATTATTTTTTTTTTTACCTCTGAGCGTTACAAAGCGCTGACACTGGAGACTCCTTCCGTAAACGATAAGCATCTCTACGCAGAAAACGTCAATATCAGTGGTTCTACATTTTACTTAGTTAGGATAGACTACTTAGGATATCTGGAGCGTCCACCATGTCCCAAGTCCCTACGAACGAGTTGTTACTAAAAGCGATAACATCTTCTGACGGATCAGAATCAAGAACTCAGCAGCACTGAATGCACTCGACATCTTTATCGCAATCGTGTCCTTTTGTAGTAGTGATGATGCAGAAGGCTGCAGCATGTAAATGGTTTCTCGTACAAGTTACAACTTACACAAAGGAATAATATTTGTTTAGAGATTCAGTATTTCCGTGGGCGTTTCGACGAGTCGCATGTTCACGCAGTTCAATAAATGTCGAATATATATATTATGTAAGGCAGGTCAGTGTGTGTGTGTGTGTGTGTGCTGGAGTTAGTGTTGGAAAATCTTTGCAGGATTTCTACACAGCCTGGACAGGGGACGAGACCGCGACCTCAGCTGAACCTGTCAGATATTTCACACTCCAATAGGCACGGCGTCGCTATTCCTGAACAACTTGAGATTTTACTTTGGCTGTGTTTTTACAACCGTTATTTTTGGCAGTGATTCCTTTTTTAGTGTATTGGATATTTTCCAGGTCGTTGTCTGTTTTCTTGGCAGTTTTAATTGAAAAGACCGGAAACCACAGGGGTGGACAAATCAGTAGCCGGGGAATCTGGGGGACTATTAGTCTTTTATTCATAGTTGCCACAGACTCATTAGTTTTAAACCTAAGTTTCTATTTAAACGTGATGTGATTGTAAGTGATGGACGGAGCACATTGATGCTTTCGCCATAACTCAATTCAGTTGTATTTATATAATTTAAAATTTAACAATGGATATTAGCCCAAAGCAGCTTTGCAGAAATCTGAACTATAAGCACGTGCTTCCCAATCCCACCATCTGCGTCATTACACACATCCCTATAAAGATTTCTATCAGTGTATGAGGATGACAGTCTTTTCAGAATCAGGAACACTTGGGTTTGTGGAAACACTGATGAGGCTGAATAAGATAAAGCATAGTGCAAAACCGTCATATACTGTGACTCTAAGTCAGATATTGTGAGAACATAGAGGTACTAGCCTGTGTCGAAGTCTCAAACATAGCGTGCTACATTAGAAACGTTGTTAGAAAAGGATAGTAATAATTAACTCGTGTGTTTCCCGTTCTGACTTTGGCTTTTTGGAACAGACAAAAATTGCACATCATAAAAATAATTCTTTGGTTTGGAGTTTTATGCGGTCCTGGACCACATTTACATTTATCTCATTTGGCTGATGCTTTTATCCAAAGCGACTTACAATTAAGACATACAACTGAGCATATGAAGGTTCAGGGCATTGCTCCAGGGCCCAGTGTCATCAGCACTGCTTCTGCATATAAAGCGTGATGCAGTGAGCTCACTGGAGGCTGATGTAGTGCCACTGCAACCAAAGACAACCGAAAAAAAATCTTCTGGCAGTGTGTGAATTTTCCTCAATTACGAATTGCACTGATGCTCGTCTAAAATCCACCAGTAAGAGGACAGCACAGGATGATAACAGTCAGTCAGTCTGCCACATACTGACTTAGCAATATTTTGCCATTTGTCCTTGTAAAAGCATTCAATGTCTGTCAGTTTATCTGGGAAACTCCTGTACACAGCCCTCTTCAGGCCACTCCACAGGTTTTCCATTGGATTTAGATCTGGGCTCGGGTCGAGCCATTCCAAAACCTCGATCATGTTTTGGGGAAGCCATGCCTTTGTTGATGTGGAGGTGTGCTTCGGGTCATCGTCATGCGGAAAGATGAAATTCCTTTTCATCGGGAAGGTTTTACAAGATGCCTTAAGAGTCTGCACCAAAATTGACTGGTATTTGGAGCTATTCATAATTTGCTCCACCTTGATTAAACCCCCAGTTCCAGCTGAAGAAAAAGCAGCTCCAAGACGTGATGCTGCCGCCTCCATGCTTCATCGTGGGGATGCGTTCTCCTGGTGATGTGCTGGTTTTTAAAGTTCAACTTTAGTCTCATCAGACCATAATGCATCATTCCACATGGCTTTGGATGTTTTTTGTTTTTTAAAAAGTTTAGCCGGGTTTTTTGGTTAAAAAAGGTTTTTGTCATGCCACCCTACCCCCGGACCTCAGACATATGAAGAATTTGGCAGATTGTTTTCACATGTAGGGAGCAACCAGAAGTTTTCCAGAAATTGTTGCAATTGTTTTAATGTTGCTGTAGGCCTCTTGGCAGCCTCCCTGACCAGTTTTCTCCTGGTCTTCTCATCAGCTTTAGAGGGACATCCTGTTCTTAGTGATGCATTATTGCATTACTCTTGTGCCATATTTTCTCCACTTGTTAATTATTATCTTTACAGTGTTCCATGGTATATTCAAAGTCTTGGAGATTTTTGTGTAGCCCTCTCCTGATTGATATTTTTCAGCAATAAGATCCCGTAAGCTCTTTCACAATAAAGGTGAAAAAGGTTCTGACATGATTTAACTTAGTTTCATTTTTTTTTTTACAACACAAAAACCTGTAGTCTTTTTATATCCACTGTATACGATCTCTCATTAAATGGGAATAGAGATGTTACGAAGAAAAATAGAGCTCGGAAGGAAGTGATTTCAGAGATCTATGGTGAGTTGTCTGGTGAGCGTATGTAGCTAGTACAGTTAGCATATATCAAACAAGCAAAACAGTTTTGTAGTAAATTGGGTTCTGTAGGCTACATTTCGGCTAGCGCCCTTTTTCATTTGAGCTAAAACAGTAGCGCTTGCTCCATACCCACAAGAGACAAGCTACTAGTGTCGCTCACTAGTATGAACCCAGGGTTAGTCTGTATTAATGCTAAGTAGCTTATCATACATCATTATACATCACCGTACATCATTATTCTAACTACAACATTATTCTAATGAGAGTAGTGAGTAGTGAGTAGTGAAGTGACTTTGTGGCCAAGTGTGGTGACCCATACTCGGAATTTGTGCTCTGCATTTAACCCATCCAAGTG
>CM074946.1:2255858-2270981 GCA_037577455.1 Pangasius macronema
CCCGAGACTCGAACCCATGACCTTCAGGTTCACCTTCAGGTTACAAGTCCCACTCTCAGACCATTAGGCCACGACTGGCCCCAAAGTAATGTATGTAATGGGTTACATTTCTGGCCAAACAAAACCCAGGACTGGGGAAGTACGCTGGAGCTTACATTTGAAATATAAAACCTGCTGCATAAATAATTACAAATTTGGGGGCCTCACGTAACAAATTATTTTAGTCCGATATAAATCGGCCTCTGCCCTACATTGTCTCAACTTGTCACTCTTCAGGCCATGTTCTGCTCACTCATGGTTCAGTGTCTCTGACTCCTCTGCTTCATCAGTTCAGTGTGTTTCAGCAAGTCTCTTCATTTCAGTTTGCCTCTCTGTCCTTATTTATTCCGTCACTTATTCACTCGTCTGTTTGCTCCCACACTTTATTCAGAAAAATATGCAGAGCAGATGCTCTTCAGCAGAGGAAATGCCAGCTCCCCTCACGCTCTTTGTAAGCTGTACAGAACGA
Organism: Pangasius macronema; assembly: GCA_037577455.1. NCBI lineage: Eukaryota > Metazoa > Chordata > Actinopteri > Siluriformes > Pangasiidae > Pangasius > Pangasius macronema. Next base: position 2,256,367 of record CM074946.1, read on the forward strand.
TCTGCTCTTAGTCTGGATGTTTTTATGAGACTCTCTTGCTTTGGACTCTTGGCTTCCTGAGGTCAGTCGAATCTGTGTTGTGGTTTTATTTGTTAATGCTAAGTATGTTTCCTGTTTGTGGTAGGCGCTCTAATATTCAGCTAAACTGTTCTGTTAAAACCATCTGCAGTCGCAAAAAGAAGTCATCTGTGAATATTATGAAGGTTGTATAAATTTTGCCAGACATGTGTTTACAAGAATCCATAATGCCCAGATCTAATAACATTACTATCACATGCACATGTACTTATATAATTTCTTTTCAGTGTTATAATCAGATTAATTACATTCTAATGCCGAAAAGTTTATTTACAGTCCCATTTTCGGTTTTGTAAACATTCCTGAAATTGTTAACAGGCTATTAATAAAAAAAAACAAACAAAAAAAACTACTAAATGCTAATGCTAATGACTAGCGGCTACAGCTGTAACCAGATTCTGGTATTTTCTTTCCGTCGTAATAACGTAACGTATACATGTCGCATGATATTTATACGTCTGGCTACGCCCCCTTCTTTTTCCCCCAAAGTCAGCTTATACCCCTCCAAAGCCATGAGCGATACTATCATCAGTCAGTGATAGCTAAGGGACACGATAAAACCGTCTCAAATGTCAGCTCCTAAACCCTAAAGTAGTTTCAGCAGAAGAAGCGTAGTTATGATAACAATCCTCCTTTCAGTCAGCAGAAAGATTTAAGACCTTTAACCCAAAGCTGGGGACTGAGTGTGTGATGTTGGTGAACCCTGAATAGTTTAACTCAGAGATGGAGTGATAGTTGCCCTCTGAAGGTTATCAGCTTCTCTGCCTTGTCTTTTCCACTCTGTTCTGACCTCTTCCTGCTTATTCTTCGTCAGTTTTACGGGTCATTGTCCAGCAGTTTGTAGCCTAGCAGTCGACAGCGTTCTCTCAGTGTTCTTCCTCACGCTTGCCTCCTCAATGTCCTGACATCCTTAAGATCCTCAGGAGCTCCGAAAATCGACTTAAGCACCCGCAAGTAACTTTCCTCCAGCAAATATCGACATATTAACTCTGAATACGTTTCTATAAAAATAACTTTTCTATAAAAAACTAGGGTCATGCTTTAACACAGTTGATTAATAAAAGGGTTGTGGATGGGAGAGACTGTATGACTGAAATATGGAATAAGCTGTACGTCAACAATGAACAACAAACTTCAGTTGTGACCAAAACAAATAAAAGCCCAAGCTAACTGTGGCACATGTAGCTAACGTCCCTACAGAGACAAACACCAGACAGACACAGAATTTCATTTTCTTTACTTACTGCAGAAAAACATACACATAAACACACAATCCCTAAACACATCGGCGGTCACAGCCTACACCCAGTGCGAAACTAACTCAATTTATTATTTTCTAAATATATACAATCAACAAGATGATTAGCAAGATGAAGATAGTTTAAGGGTTTATTTAATGTAGATTTTTATTAACACATGCCGTGTCCATACTTTGCTTTTTTAATCCAGTATGTGTTCCCTGCTCCGTGTATCTGTGTGTGAGTGAGGTAATTATTCTTTTCATCATATATATGTAAAATATTATATATAAAATCACTTGAATTGTTGAGTTGGCATCACTCTCGTTATCCTTCCATCACTTTCTACACGGAAAATGTCCAAATAAATCATTACAGCACCCACAGCCTCGATGCTTTATCACATGCATATTTCACCTTGTCATACTTGTTCCTACAAAACCCAAAGAATCTGGGTGTTGACTCAGGACAGGCTTATCTTTATACTTATTTCTGTGTCTCCACTAATCCTGTCTTTTCTTTCTTTTTATCCTTCCCCGTCCAAACACGGGCATTAGATGCGTGAGTAACCTTCATGCTGTTTGCTCGATGCAAGTTGCTGTTTTCGTACTGAATCCATCCTGCTGTGTTTTGTTTTCATATTCACATCTCTTCGTTTTTAAAGATGAAGCCTTCTCTGTTCTTTCTTCATTCCCTTCATTTTCACCAAATCGGTGCAAAAACATGCCGCATAACCAGAGACGATTTTTTCTTCCACTTTACTGCCATTGGGTTACCCAGATGCCATAAACGAACAATACGACGATCAGACTATAGGATAAATGTCTGAAAGTGTTAGCATTATATTCTTTATAAGCTTCCTGTTTAGATAAACGGATGAACAGAACACTTTTGGTGAAGTGTTGGGTTTTTGTACTCGGCATTCACTTTAAAAGACCAAGCTGTCAGGATAATTTGAGCAAAATGACAAGCAAGATAGCTGAATAATTAGCATTACATGCTTCAAGCTAAGCACCGGCTACTAGCTAATGTGAGCTCACATTACATTTACCTTTATGGCTTGACTCCATTAATTATCTCTTATTGATTCTTTCTCTACCACTTACCACAGTTCTGCTTCCTCTCTTCCTGTTCTTCTCGTTTGCTCTTTCTTTTCCAGCTTCCGGTCAGGTAAGCTCTCTTCATTTTAAAAGGTGTCACAGTTTAAAATTAGTCCCGCGTGGTAGTGAGATGGCATCTGGTTTAGTGTTGTACGTCACCCGCTGGAGATTGTTCCGCACTTTGACGTTTGACATTTTCATGGACTGAGGGTAACCTGTAAGGAGTCTCCTCAGAACTCAGGGCCCTAACTGCCTCCGTTGCCTGTCCTCTGTGCACGACACCCCAAACCTGAAGAAATTCAAGAGCAGGATGCAGTTAGCAGTGGCCTGACACTGACATTCTTCTGCCTTTTTTCCTGATCATGACCATCTAGCAAGTTGTAGATCATCTTTACAAGGAAGGCCGTGCCGTCAGTACAGCCGTGATGGAAGGTCTTGCGAATTTGGCAAATGTTTTGTTGCTGTGTGTTCAGGTCCTGAAACTAATGACATCCAGACCAGATGTTGCTTTACAATAAATCATCATCATCAGTCAGGCTGATGGACAGGGTTGTAAAATCTCCACCGTAGTCTAAAGGACCTGAACTAGGTATTATTGCTTAAATAGTAACAGCCTTAACAGGGACTTAATATCTGCTGTCAAATCATGGAGAACTTCAGAGGTGTGGTTCCGGAGGCCTTTAAAACAAGTGTCATATGTTCAAATGCACACCCTATAAGATAAGTTAATAAAAAGCTTAGCTTAAATTTGTTTTGTGTGTGTGTGCAACCTTTTGTTTGCCGAACATGATGCTTGATGAGACTGGAGAACACAGAGTGGGCTTGAGACTGTAGTATCGCGATTCATTAATCGGTTCCATCGAGGTGGATGTTGTTAAAAATGTGCTGCCAGCTTTAAGATAGATTAAAAGTAATGTGTGTTGTAGAGTAATATTTTGTAATATAATAGTGTAACTAATTAAAAATATATTTTTTTAAAACACAGCACTACTGTTCTGCTGGCGTATTGTGTAGTGTAGCAACGTCTTCAAGAATCGTGAGATGATATTTCAGTCATATTGCTCACTTGGCCTTGGACGATGAACGATAGAGACCGTCTGACTTTGGAGCAGAACAACAACACATCTTTCTCTGATGCATCTTAGCTTCCCAAACAGATAAATCCACGAATGTCCTTCCTTAAAATGAAACAATGTGTTGTTTATCAGGGCTGCTTCACTGTACATACTTTAATTTTATAATGAGCTTAGTTACAGCGAATAACTCGTGAGGTTTATTTACGCGTTAACGGGTAGTTAGTAGTCATCATTTACGATTAAGACCGCCGGGTGAACATTGGTTGAAGGTTACTACATTGTACATGTGATGTCCATGTGTATATGGAGGCCACGCCCCCTTCCTTTTCCCCTTGAGTCATCCTACACCGCTCCAAAGCCACGAGTCATTAATTGGCGATAGTTACGGGACATGAGAGGACAATGGCGCATCTCTCAAGATCCTCCGGGTTTCTATATCCTCTCTCTTGCCGACTCTCCTTTACAGCTCAGCCCACAGGGTTTCAGCATGGTTTAGCTCAGGGGACCGGGGTGGCCATGTCAAAAACTGATCCATTCTCTGGTCACTGAATTATTTTTGTGTGGATTTAGTGGTATGTCTTCTGGAAGATCCAATCACGACCCAGTTGTAGCTCCTTGGCAGAAGACCGTTCTGCTTTATACTCCACAGTGACTCGCTTTCTGTCTTTTCAAAACATATTCTTTCAAGTGTCAGTTTTAGTTTTAGCACATGCTAACATCCCACACCTTTTTTTTTTTTGCATCAGCTAAGAGAAGGGATCTTGTACATGAAGTCACGCACAGTTGTATATGTAGTCATGATTTATTTGATTGATGGATAACCTTTAACATGGAAAGCAGCAAGCCTTATAGATTGATCATGTGTATACATGTACACACACACACGCACACACACATATTCATGTCATGTCTTGCCAGGGCCACAGTGTTGGTCGGTATAGTGCTGAGCTCCTGACCCCAGGTGTGCTGAGACACACCCCTCAGCAAAATCATGTTTAAAGCGCAGGTGTGTGAGAGAGAGAGAGAGAGAGAGAGAGAGACTCGGAATGTGAGGGTAAAAACAGCAGTACATCATCAGCCGTTATTAATTCGAGAATAAATTAAAGTTTCTGAATATTATTTTATAAACTCAATGTGTCATTAAGTACACTCTGTTCTGTATTTCTAGACATTACTGCACTCTCTCCAGTTTCGTGACCACTTTTCGTCCTTCACTTACTGTGGAACTGACCAATCAGAATCTAGTTTTAAACAGTCTGATGTGGCTGAAAGTACACTGGCAACGTGAAATATTAATTTCCCAGGAACCCTGGGCATGAGATGGGAATAAACCTGGATGGGATGCCAGTTGATCACAAGCCATCATGCGTGCACACATTCATTCACACACACTGTCGCAGCCAGGGGCAATTTAGACGAAATCGATCTACTGCCATGTTTTTGGGAGGTTGGAGGGAACCAGAGAACGTGAAGGAATCCAACATGGACACGGGGAGAACAGACAAAACTCCACACAGACAGTAAAAAGCTCTATTATAGTTGCACAAGATGGCTGCTGAGCGTATCCCCTGGTCATTTGGAGTGTCACTTGTGTGCGTCCTCGGGTTAATGTGATGCGTCTGTGTGGTCTAATACCAACGTATAATACACCTCCGTCATATCGTGATATACAGTGACACAGGTGTTGACTTATTTGTTTGATCACAAGTTTACAAAGTTTAGTGTTACTTGTGTACTATTCCTGACTGTAATCGAGTCTTTTATTGAGATTGAGATTTTAAAAACATGTCATGGTGGGTTTAAACCTACCAAACCTACTCAGACAGGAACGCTTTATCTCTGACATGCTGTCTAGTGGATGCTGCTGTTATTCCTCCAGGTGTACGCAATATACACAGCAAGTGTGTGAACAACGCTGCTCACACTCCTGCTGCTGCTTCTGCACGCATAAACCGGCTTTTACCCAAACTCAGGATGAAACCGTGCACCCTGAAGCTGTGAGGTCTCAGTGTGCAGGATGTTATATTTACTAAACTAGTGCAAGAAAGTAAAAAATAAGATATGGTTGAGGGGTCGTTACTTTACCTGGGCAAGACACTAAAGTATCACTTCTGTGTAGAAAACACTGACATATTTGAAATAGCAGCATTGACAGATAACTAACTAGTGTAATAAACAGACTGACGATCAGCTTGACAACTTTATTAGAGAACTCAGAGAGCGCTGTTTGCCCAGATGGCAGTGGCAGCTTCACGTGTCGATTTCCCCCGATGAGACGTCAAGTTTTCCCTTGGGATGAAACGATCTTCTGCAGGTTTACTGTCTACAAGGTGACCTATGGTTTCTTGTAAAGTTTCTTTAAAGTTCCTCTGGCCTAAAAAATTATGTTTTTAAACAGTTAGCTCTTGTTCGCCGATGATAAATTCACATTGATTTTTTTAATTTTTAACATTTCACATTGCTTCAGAGACCTTCTCTGTACTTTACTGTGCATGATCAGTTCAGGGAGCTTCACATGTGAGCTTCACATGTGAATTCTTATATACAAGTGTGTGTGTCTATGTGTTTGTCTCTGTGTGTGTGTGTGTGTGTGTGTGTATAGTTGTGTCTACAGTTCTGTATGATGGTTTCTGTAACCTGAATGTTATGGTACAGGTTTAGACTCCTTGATCACCTTAAGGGCATCAAGTCACATAAAACCAAATCAAACACTCCAGACGTTTTAGGAGCTTCTGTACATAAACTAAATCAAAGGTCACAGAGTTTTTCTTTTTTCTTTCCACAAGTAAGAGTCATAGGAAAAAGAACCCCCGCAGCTGCTCATTATACGTCTCAGAATCCGGTCTTTAAAGATTCGATGACACGTTTATGCGTGTGCACGTTTGTCGGAAAATATCTATCTTTCACTGCACTGGGGAACAGCAGGACATTGTTCAGCTCCGCCTGTTATTTCTTTCTGCAGTTGTGCTTGTTAGAGGCTCCTGATGAGGAGGAAGCTGCTCACCTCTGCTTTGACATTGAGGCAGAAAATTACAAGAGGCGACATGCTGCTGCAACTTCACAGCCTTTAGGCTACTGTATACGATCATTACAGTGGTTGTTTGAATGTTCTTTGAATGTTCCATCAGTAACAAATTTATTAGCGCTAGTTACATAGAAATGCTGAAATATTGCCATTAACAAAATCTCCAACTTTGTGGAAGTTGTTACTATAGAAATGAAGGAGAAGGAGTGAATAAATATAAATCTGTGATTTTCAGCTGCAGTACTGTAGATCACTAAACGTCCGTTAGAGGCAACTCCTGAGTAAGAATGCGATTGATGTAGAGCTACACAAGTTTGTTAAGGTGATGTTGGTTAATTAGTTAAATGAACCTGTTAAATTCTTAGTTAGTACACCAGGTTTTTTCTGATAGTTATCTACTTATCTGAGATGAAATGGACTCTGGAAGGATGGGGCCACTTGGCCCAGGAATTATCCTTTAATATAAACTGCTGTCAGAGCTGCTGTTATAGAAAATTAATCAAGACCAATCAGAATCGTGAAATGAACATCGCTGTGTGTTATTGTGGGTTACTAACAGATTTATGTGTTGCTTTTGGATGACCGTGTGTGTGTGTGTGTGTGTGTGTGTGTGTGTGTGTGTTTGTACAGAGAAAAGATGTGGCACCGGACTTTGGTGGCTGCAGTGTTGCTGTCCCTCCCAAACAGATCTACAGCTCAAGGTAACGACTTTGAAAGCTACAGAGACTTCAGCAGCGCTTCTCGAAAGCACCAACACCAGCGTCGTACTGTGAGGATGAAAAAAGAGAAGAATGAATATAATTTATCTGCGTTTGCTTTTTACATCTGAAACCCTGTGAGGTGTAAAACTTTAGAGCATGACGCAGCAGGTGACATCGTGTAAACGCTAAGTTTCACACATCATTCTGATTAACATTAGCACCATCATTATACTCGTTCTCATGGAATACATCAGACATCTTTTACAGAAATTTGAAGTTTTACTTTCACTTAGACCTTAAAATATGACATCCGGTATTTCAACCTAATATGCTTTAGAAAGCATACATCTTAAAACTCAGTTTTTTGGCGAAACCCTAGTTTTCCTCAGCGACATCCGACTGACGAGTTTTCACCCCACATGTCTAACATACGTGTTCACAGAGGGTGTTGATTTAACACCTTTCTCCACACGCAGGCACGTGTAATAATGTCGGTGCGGCGGATATCGTGTTCCTGGTGGACGGCTCTTCCAGTATCGGACGTGCCAACTTCGGTCTCGTGCGGAGTTTCATGGCAGGGATCATCAGACCCTACGCCAAAGCAGTGGGACCTGCTGGCATCCGGGTCGGAGCTGTGCAGTACAGCGACACAGCAAGGTCTGTGTTCAGATATTTCACTTTTTTCAGTTTTCGTCAGTTCTCAGTCTCACATGTGCTTTTTCATTTTCACCTACGTTTCAGTCCGTACTTGTTACCATAAATAGAAATATGCTGTTTGTTCATTGTCCCACAGTCGTATGCTACGTTCACGTTGTGTAATGTATATGTTACAAAGCCTTCTTCTTCTTCTTCTTTTTCCACATCAAACAAAAAACATGCAAGTTTATTTACCCAGAAGCTCTGTGGAGGATTGCATGTTTCACAAAAATAGCACATCTTGTCTGGTCGCAATTTACAGTGTAAAATACAAGACGTAGTCATTGCTAATAGACTAATTTTGCACCATCAGTGTGACTTCCTGCAGCCTAAAAGTTACCTCAAGGATTGTGTGAGCAAGGTGGTAGGACCGAGGGGCAGGTATTATATTTGCAGAAGCCCATTTCTGCTAGATGAAGACAAAATTATACCCGATTATGCTTGAATGGCTTTCAAGAACAAACAGCACACATCGTCTGCAACAGATTTAGTGCTCATTTTTCAGGATTTTGATCACACATTTATACACTGATTAATTTTATACACGCTAAGAGTCTAGAAAGCGTCTGGTTGCTGATAAAGCTAACATGCACATCACCTTGTTCATGCGGTGACTTCTCATCTAAAGACACGCCTCGTGTGAGTTCTGGTTTACTCTGCGCCGGTTAAATGTCCTGTCACTGTTCTCAGGGTGGAATTTACCTTCACGACGTATCTGAGCGGCGCGGAGCTGCTGAGGGCAATCGAGAACCTGAACTATAAAGGAGGAAACACTCGCACCGGAGTCGGGCTGAAGTACATAGCAGATAACTTCTTCAACCCCAGAACCGCCAGAGACGTGCCCAAGGTGAGCCGAGGATCGCTCTCAGCCTAACCGGTGAACGAAGCTTTTCTCATGTCGTCTCTAAAGTCTGAAATAATGTTCAGAGTCTAGAGATGGAGCTTTAATCCAGATTAAAAACGCCTGTTTTACCTCTGCATGCTCATAGTTCTTGGGTGGTTTACTCTGTAATACAGATCTTTTAGTGGTTAGTAGTCACAGATTTATAGATAAATTCATTATTTATTTAATTCAAAATTGATTCTTGAGCTAATAGCATACCGTAATTACCAAAATTAATGTTTTTAATGTTTTAATTATTTAATCTATTAATTATATATGTCTTTATATCATAGACAATGATTATTTATTTATTAATTTACCTGATATTGAATGAACATCTCTCTGTCCTTCTGTCCAAGCTTGCTATTCTTATCACAGATGGGAAATCTCAGGACAATGTTCAGGATCCTGCTGAGAAACTGCGCAGCTTAGGAGTCAAGATATTTGCCGTGGGTGAGAACTGCGCCTTGGATGGGTTTTATTTCTGGGGTTATTTTTAGAGATTTTTAGCAAGATAACACTTTTTCTTTTTTTTCTGATAGCGATACTGAAGCTGTGAGTAACCCTTTTTGTATCAGTCTCAGTCGGATCGGTGCCATCTCCCAGTTATTTAATTCTTTCGCATTTCCTTGTTTGCTTGTTGTTTATTGTCGTTAGTGATCCGTGTCTCGGTGTCCCTCAGGTATAAAGAGTGCAGATCAGAGAGAACTGGAGCTCATCTCATCAGCTCCTCAGAGTGAATTCACCTCCTTTATCGAGAAGTTTAAAGATCTCGGTTCTCTGCTGCCCACGCTGTCTCCACGCGTCTGCTCGGCGTCCGGCGGCTCCTATTCGAGTGACGGTATTCAGAAACGAAACAGCCATCCTGTATGCTTTTAAAGACGTATAAAATACTCACCTCAGCATCTGCTTTCGTTCTCAGCTGCCTTCGGCGGCCCGACCGACCTGAAGTTTACAGACGAGACCTTTAATTCGATTCGGTTCAGGTGGACGGCTGCAGGAGGGCCTGTAACCAGCTACCTGGTCCAGTACACGCCGCTGTCTGGTCTGGGTCAGCCGGTAACAGCAGAGCAGCGACAGGTGAGACGGGGCTGTGACTGCTCTGTGTTCATGCTGATGTGTGAGTAATATAGGTTCACTTTTATCTCCTCATTCGCTGAGTTTGTCCACTTGTTGACAGATCGGAGTTCCTCCAGCTTTGATCTGCCATGTGGTTAACGTGTCCTGTCATAGCTTGTGTGTGTGCTGCTTTCAGTAATGGCAGCGAAGTTTACTCTCTTCTGCTCTTCTGCTCTTCTGAGCGGTCTGAGGTCTCAAGGCTGTAAGACACTCCGTGCTGCCACGTCGCTTCAAATTATACTCCATATAGGCGCACGGCGGCATCTGAAATCAGAAATTTAATTATTTACAAACCTTTTCCATGTTTTTGGTCCTTCGTTGTTATATAGTTTATAGCTATAAAAAAACGTGTGTCATGCTTTATTAAATAAAAACTGTCAGCGTTCGCAAACTGCTTTGGTACAAGGTGAAAAAAACACTTTGGTAGGCATTTCTGTGAATATCGATGAGAAGAGTATGATCTAATCGCAGGTCTGCAGAAAAAAAAAGTTACTCAGTTGTATATTCTAATCATGTCAAAAATGTTTTTCTGACTCTCAGGAGAAGGTGCCAGCCAGTCAGCAGGCCTACTTGGCGCGGGATCTGCGCTCAGGCACGGAGTATTTAGTGTCGGTTATCGCCCAGTACCCCAACAGCGTGGGCGAGTCCGTGTCTGCCAAGGCTCGAACTAGTGAGAGGAACAGCTTGCATCTGGAGAACATGCACACCCTCACATACATGCCCATGCTTGAACTAATAATAGCACAAATACTACTACAAGAGAGAGTGTTATAAAGACATGATCATTCTTCATTCTCAGGGTCTGTGCAGGGCGTGGGCTCACTGCGGTTGGTACAGGCGGGGTTCTTTACTTTAGCTCTGGCATGGGATCCTGCTTCTGGCTCCATACAGGGCTACAGGATTACATATGGACCCAGAGGTAACACACACACACACACACACACACACACACACACATAAATGGATAAGGTAAGTTGGATGTATATTGTAGCAAAAGCAAGATAAGTAAAATAATGACTATATGCCTTTTACAGCCTTTAATGGCTGTAAATACACTAAAAAATGTCATTTGAGGCCAATATTAAATATGTCAATATGAACCTCTTAATGAATTAATAAGTTAAAGCCCACAAAATATTTTTTTCTTCACACAAGTGCTTGGTCAGCTTATCCTTCAGCAGTGGTCATGTGTCTCTAAGGAGAGCACTCTGAATTAACAAAAACATAAATTATTTTTATTCATTTGAATTAAAAGCCTGCTAAAATAGCATACACATTACGATTTAATGACACAGAGTAATAGTATTGTTTTATAAGCTTCTGAATAATGAGCCGTGTTGTTAAATTAAACCAAATTGAAGTGATGATCAATACTAGCCATGTACCAGACTCCTGTTAAAATGTTAATTTTCTCAGTCATAGATTATCATATTAGTCCTATTTTTAAATTGTCTCTCACCTTTATGTTGCATCGCTTTTATACTACGTTTAACAGCAGTTGAGTGCATACGTCACGTCACCCAACTCTGAATAAACTTAACTTTCCCGTGTAAGTATTGAGGTAACTTTTTTCCCCCACAGTCTTTAACTCGGAATATGACTCTTTATGTACGTCAGTTTTCTTTGGGCAAACAGTTGCATTATAATATCCAGGAAGTGATTGAACTGTTTATAACTGAGAGTGCTTTTGTTCTGCAGTGAATAGTGCTGCTGAGGGGCATTATCCATCTGTTCTGTGTAGCGTTCAAGTTGGCAGATCTTAATAGGTCAGATTAGATACACAGGTCAGGTTTTATATACATGTTGAGAAATGTCTGACCCAGTCCAAGTGTCTGTCACTCGAGCATGTTGCGGTTGCTGTCAGTGTAAAAGAAAAAAATAATGTCCCATTTAGGGTGAAATCCTGCAGCACGACTCTGGTGTCTCATTTTTCATGTCTGCACCTGCAAGGTTTTATCCCACACCCGCTCGTATCTGCACGGCTTTGATCATCTGTCACTAAAAAATGTTAGAAGATGCAAATTTTTCGGTTCTTTGAGGGCTGTCTGGGCCAGATGTATGTATATATGTATATATGTATATATTTATGTATGTACAGTGTAGAACACAACATAATGTAGCTGCAGAATGCACTCGTAGTGCATCTGAGACCACAAAATGCTCTAGTAAATGCTCTGCTGATGAAACAGGCAACTCAGAGCAGCTTGAGACAGAAAAAGGAAAATGCAGTGCATATTTGGGAACAAAGATATGTTAATAAATGAACTTATTGTTATCACATAATGTCTCTCGCCTCAGAACAAGTAAAGCATGTAGAAGGCGTTAATACAACTGATGGACCATTTGAATACTAATGAGTTTTTAATAAAAACGTACTGCATGTAAAGATTTCGCTTAGACTGTATTAAATTTTTTTCTTTTGCTCAACTCATCAGCAATTTCTGTAGTACTTGGAAAATTGTGTTGAATTTCTTTGTTAGATGAGTGCATTCCTGACATATGTGCTCTGACCATGGTTGCTAGATCTCTGTGACAAAAGCAGCCCAGTTGACAAGCAATATCAAAACACATAGTTTCCCTGAACGCCTCTCTGATCAAGGTGTTGAAATAAGCTCTTTTTTCCCCCTCACCCATTTTTTTCCTGCTAATTCCTTCCCACCAGCCAGCTTTCCCCTGTCATACAACAGCTACCACCCGCGGGAGGGTGAAGGCAAACACTCTATCTCACGTTTCTCTGAGATACATGACGGCGGCCAGCCTCAACTTTTCAGAAACTGCTGCTCATGTTACATCACAGGGCAGCGTAACAAACTCTGAGGAAAGCGTTATCCACACTCTTCTACACACACTTCTGAGCTCACAGACTCCCCCGATTGGCTCCTGTCGCTGTGATTGACTCCTTCCATCCATAGAGCATGGGCAGTTTTGCTTCCTTTTGTCCCTCGCTACTGCAGCAGTGTAACCATGGACCTGGCAACACTGCCTACACATCCTCGAGCACTAATTTACACCTGGGATTGGGAGGGGCTTACAATTATTATCTTAAAACGGCCAGTGTAGTACATCGAATATGTAATATGCAGTACTGTTCAGGGTTGCTGACTTAAGTTCAGAAGTTACATCTATATTTATACTGGGAAATTTGCGTGTATTGAAAGATGGCCTAAGCACCCGCTTAAGTCGATTTTCTGAGTTCTCCGTTCAGATTATGCAAATCACCTGCATGTATGTCATACCTCCACGACGGCCAGATTTTTCATGAGTCGAAGCAACAGAAATGGGGTTTTTCAGTAGCATCTAGACCACCACTTTTGACCACAAGCACTTTCTTTTAACTAGAAAAAAATCAGGGATAGAAAATGCAGACTGAAGAAGGAAATAGCGTAGTTCTTCTCTGGTAAGCATCAGGATAAACGTCTTTTTCCTGCTGCTTTTTTAATTTCCCGCTTATTTTTAAATTAAGATTTGTTTGTAATTGCAATTTGCTGTTATTTATTTATCTACAGTATTCTTTTGTTGTCTCTAATATTTCTCAGATGTATTTCTTAGCCGTCCATCTTCACAGTATTATTAGGACAAATTCCAGATTAGGACTAATGTTATCCGCTCACGACACTGAGTATGACACCGTAGCGTAGCGTAGCGTAGCAGGCTCCACATAGTGAACTGTGTTACTGAGTATCGTTTATCTTATGCTAATATTTTTGGTTAATTCGAAAATCTAATTAAAATAGTGTTTATTCAGGCCCATTTTTCTACAAAACATTTAGGAACTAGGCGTCAAGGTTTTGGAGACTAAAAGCAGAACATTGCAGCTCTAAGATTTCAGTGGGAATTTAAACACTTAAATACTATAAACACTGTACTGATATTTGAATAGTATTCACTGAGTTTCACATTCGCCTGACTGTCCGATCTGATCTGATCTGATCTGATTACCTGGGAACATTCTCGTTTAGGCAAGCCTGCGTCCTTGCTGCGGGAGCAGACGCTTGGGGCGGAGGCCACTTCTCTCACGCTGGATGAGCTACAGGCGGACACTGAATACATCATCAGCCTGTATCCTCTCTTCCCTCATAACAATGTTGCACCCACTACGCTCACGGCCAGCACATGTGAGTACACACACACACACACACACACACACACACACACACACACACACGTACATTACAGTACGTACACTCTAGATGATTAGCCACTGTTGCAAGCTGCTGCAATGCATTAGTACGTCTACCATAATGAAATGGGGAATTGTAAACCAGTGCACATCTGCGAACAGATGCAGGTCTGTCCATAATTTAATTGAGCCTGACCTGCCAGAGAACCACGCTATGTGTGCGTCTGGAAAAATACAAAACCTGCACAGTTTATCAAACATTGTTTATCAAACACGTAAACTTTTTTTCACACCTCATCTATGAAGCTACGAGTGGTAAAAAAATAAAAAGTGATCATCATAAGATTTAGTATTGTACATGATGTATAATGATAAACTATGATGTAATGCTGTATGCTGTTTATTTGTGTGTGTGTGTGTGTGTGTGTGTGTGTGTGTGTGTGTGTGTGTAGTGCGTTTACAAGGAGTGCAACAGCTCTCTGTAGTCACCAGCTCAAACAGCAGTGTTGAAGTGCGTTGGCAAGGAGTGAGTGGCGCCAGAGGATACAGGCTGGTCTGGGGCCCGTTTGTAGGTGAGCA
>CM074946.1:2271081-2286819 GCA_037577455.1 Pangasius macronema
TTTTATCCCACACCCGCTCGTATCTGCACGGCTTTGATCATCTGTCACTAAAAAATGTTAGAAGATGCAAATTTTTCAGTTCTTTGAGGGCTGTCTGGGCCAGATGTATGTATATATGTATATATGTATATATTTATGTATGTACAGTGCAGAACACAACATAATGTAGCTGCAGAATGCACTCGCAGTGCATCTGGGACCACAGAATGCTCTAGTAAATGCTCTGCTGATGAAACAGGCAACTCAGAGCAGCTTGAGACAAAAAAAGGAAAATGCAGTGCATATTTGGGAACGAAGATATGTTAATAAATGAACTTATTGTTATCACATAATGTCTCTCGCCTCAGAACGAGTAAAGCATGTAGAAGGCGTTAATACAACTGATGGACCATTTGAATACTAATGAGTTTTTAATAAAAAAAGTATTGTATGTAAAGATTTCGCTTAGACTGTATTAAATTTTTTTCTTGTGCTCAACTCAAGCAATTTCTGTAGTACTTGGAAAATTGTGTTGAATTTCTTTGTTAGATGAGTGCATTCCTGACATACGTGCTCTGACCATGGTTGCCAGATCTCTGTGACAAAAGCAGCCCAATTGCCAAGCAGTATTAAAACACATAGTTTCCCTGAATGGCTCTCTGATCAAGGTGTTGAAATAAGCTCTTTTTTTCCCCCCCTCACCCATTTTTTTCCTGCTAATTCCTTCCCACCAGCCAGCTCTCCCCTGTTATACAACAGCTACCACCCGCGGAAGGGTGAAGGCAAACATGTGCTTTCTCTGAGATACGTGACACCAGCCAGCCTCAACTTTTCAGAAACTGCTGCTCATGTTCCATCACAGGGCAGCGTAACAAACTCTGAGGAAAGCTCTATCCACACTCTTCTACACAATTCTACTGATTGGCTCCTGTCACTGTGATTGACTCCTTCCATCCATAGAGCACGGGCAGTTTTGCTTCCTTTTGTCCCTCGCTACTGCAGCAGCGTAACCATGGACCTGGCAACGCTGCCTACACATCCTCAAGCACTAATTTACACCTGGGATTGGGAGGGGCTTACAATTATTATCTTAAAACGGCCAGTGAAGTACATCGAATATGTAATATGCAGTACTATTCAGGGTTTCTGACTTAAGTTCAGAAGTTACATCTATATATTTACTGGGAAATTTGCGTGTATTGAAAGATGGCCTAAGCCGTTCAGATTATGCAAATCACCTGCATGTAGGTCATACCTCCAAGACTGCCAGATTTTTCATGAGTAGAAGCAACAGAAATGGTTTTTTTTTAATAGCGTCTAGACCACCACTTTTGACCACAAGCACTTTCTTTTAACTAGAAAAAAATTAGGGATAGAAAATGCAGACTGAAGAAGGAAATAGCGTAGTTCTTCTTTGCTGTCAGTGTGAAATGATGTAACATAAGAGCAAGAGACGATGGCAAGCAGGATAAACGTCTTTTTCCTGCTGCTTTTTTTATTTCCTGCTTATTTTTAAATTAAGATTTGTTTGTAATTGCAATTTGCTGTTATTTATTTATCTACAGTATTCTTTTGTTGTCTCTAATATTTCTCAGATGTATTTCTTAGCCGTCCATCTTCACAGTATTATTAGGACAAATTCCAGATTAGGACTAATGTTATCCGCTCACGACACTGAGTATGACACCGTAGCGTAGCGTAGCGTAGCAGGCTCCACATAGTGAACTGCGTTACTGAGTATCGTTTATCTTATGCTAATATTTTTGGTTAATTCGAAAATCTAATTAAAATAGTGTTTATTCAGGTCCATTTTTCTACAAAACATTTAGGAACTAGGCGTCAAGGTTTTAGAGACTTAAAGCAGAACATTGCAGCTCTAAGATTTCAGTGGGAATTTAAACACTTAAATACTATAAAAATCGTACTGATATTTGAATAGTATTCACTGAGTTTCACATTCGCCTGACTGTCTGATCTGATCTGATCTGATTACCTGGGAACATTCTCGTTTAGGCAAGCCTGCGTCCTTGCTGCGGGAGCAGACGCTTGGGGCGGAGGCCACTTCTCTCACGCTGGATGAGCTACAGGCGGACACTGAATACATCATCAGCCTGTATCCTCTCTTCCCTCATAACAATGTTGCACCCACTACGCTCACGGCCAGCACATGTGAGTACACACACACACACACACACGTACATTACAGTACGTACACTCTAGATGATTAGCCACTGTTGCGAGCTGCTGCAATGCATTAGTATGTCTACTCTAATGAAATGGGGAATTGTAAACCAGTGCACATCTGCGAACAGATGCAGGTCTGTCCATAATTTAATCGAGCCTGACCTGCCAGAGAACCACGCTATATGTGCATCTGGAAAAATACCAAACCTGCACAGAGTGCTTGTTTATCAAACACGTAAACTTTTTTTCACAGCTCATCTGTGAAGGTATGAGTGGTAAAAAAATAAAAAGTGATCAACTATGATGTAATGCTGTATGCTGTTTATTTGTGTGTGTGTGTGTGTGTGTGTGTGTGTGTGTGTAGTGCGTTTACAAGGGGTGCAACAGCTCTCTGTTGTCACCAGCTCAAACAGTAGTGTTGAAGTGCGTTGGCAAGGAGTGAGTGGCGCCAGAGGATACAGGCTGGTCTGGGGCCCGTTTGTAGGTGAGCATTCAAACACACTAACAAATGGGTTTTGGGTGAAACTGTGTTGGAGTGTAACCTAGCTGCTCTAGAAGAATCTTCCCTGTTGCCCATATAAAACCAGCAGACAATCTGAGAGAGGGTTATTCTTCCTCTGTGTAACTCGGTGAGTTATCACTTCAGCTGTACTTCAGAAGTGAGCCCCTGATCACAGGAGGCGTAGCTCCTTTATAGTGAGGTGTAAATTTCTCAAAGGTTACAAAATAATGAATATTCATAATTGTATAGAAAGGGCGTTTACAAGTTTATACGTCTCGTTAGTCGGCTTCAGAAGGTGGTTCCTTAACCCGTGCGTTGTCTTAGGGGTCAAAAAAGACCTGCCGCTGTGTTCACCAGCCGAGAAAAAGAGTGGTGTGCACTGCTTAACTGCAGTCTTTCTGCACCGTGAAGAGGGAAAAACAGGGATTACAGAGTGATTACCAAATTACAGACAAATAAAAGTGATGGAAAAGATAGCACACACGACTCAAGGTGATAAGAGAACTAAAAAAAATACAAAAGATCATTCAGTGAAGGTGGCAAGTGACTCGGGAATGCTGATCCATCTAATGTGCTTATATTTGTTCAGGACTTGTCAGTGTTTCAGAAACAGTAAACTGTAGCTGGCAAAACAGAGAAGTTTAGCAGAAAACCTGTTTCCTCCAAACTCATGTCTAATACAGGAGTAACACAATATCTGTATCTGTATCTGTATCTGTTTAGGGCTCAAAATATTTGTTTCTGTTTTTGGATTCAGATTTAAACCGAGAGTGGGTGTGGTCTATACCGGCAGTTTTTATTTTTATTTTTAAACTCCGTGAACACTAGAAATTATTATCACAAATTATTACAAAAGTTGTAATTTGCAGAATATTAACGTATTCTCCTCCTGAACCTCCAGATGCCCTCTGGAACTTTCCGGCAAGCGTTCGAACTCTTATCTCACGTGATTGAGTGAGCAAGCTAACTTTCAAGTCTGTTATAAGGTTTAGAGCTCAGTAAGGCAGTGTTCAGGTCGGGTTAAAGTCTCAGTCAGGGGGCTGGACTGGTTGATCACGCTGGGGATTCTCAGGGGTTGAGCAGTTTGGTATTGTAGTGAAGCTACATCGATGGGTGAAAAGTGGACAATGATACAATATCATGAATTCTGTGAAAACACTGACACTAAGTGATACCATGCAACAGAATACTACAAACTGTATATTAATTTCTAGTTTTCAGCCTGACTGCTACTTTAAAAAAAACTGCTTACCTTCTGTTCAGATCCGTATTCACATTCGTTTAGGACACTGTTCAAATCAAATATATTCGTACTCAGTTACAACTCTAATGCCTAAGGGCGGTTTCAATAGCCGAGAGAAAAGGGTGAAAAACGCTGGAGTATTATGTTTATTCTGCATTTTTTTTCATTCTCTCTCTCTCTCTCTCTCTCTCTCTCTCTCTCTCTCTCTCCTGTGTTGCAGGAAGTGATATAGAGACTGTAGAGGTGAGCGGTGACAGCGAGGCTCACACACTGGTGAATCTGCGAGCGGACACGGAGTACATCGTCACAGTCATTGCTCTGTATAACGGGGAAACAGAAGGACCTGCAGCAAATGCACGCTTTAAGATAGGTACGTGCACACACACTGTGTGTGTGTGTGTGTGTGTGTGTGTGTGTGTGTGTGTGAGAGAGAGAGAGAGAGAGAGAGAGAGACTCTCTTTCTCTCTCTCTCTCTCTCTCTCTCACACACACACACATTATAGAACCAGATATTTGGGTAAAAGATCATTGGGTCCTAATTAGTAGATCCTGATTCTCATTAGCCTGACTGCTTGCAAGTTTGAGACTTTGAACTTAAAAAAAAAAAAAAGCCTCATCTTGATTATCTGCGTTATTATCAGCGTCTCGTCAAGAAGTCGACCAGATTTTTTCCTTTTTTTGTTTTAGAATAACTAGTGGTGATTTTACTTGTGAATGGAAATACCACATTTGTGTGTTTTTAAGATAAAATGGCGAATAAGAAATCGCTTTCCACTTTGCCGCGTTGAATCAAAACGATATCAGACCCAAGCGGACCGTGGGTTCTGCGTAACGTTCCACACTGTCACGCATGTTAAATTGTCCTTTTTGATTCAGAGTCTGACTCACTGTCTGGCGATACAGAAAACAGAGTCATCATTAAACATCTGAGTCACAGACGGGATGCGTGTGAACGTGTGTCTGAAACGGGATGAAAAAAAAAAAGCTAAAATGTTTGTAATGCTGTGTTTGGACTTTAGAGCGAGCAGAGCAGCAGGTTCTGAGAGCCATTACAACAGGACCCTCCAGCATCCTGCTGACCTGGAACTTCATAGCAGCAGCCAGGGGCTATCGACTGGAGTGGAGGAAAGAGGGAGCAAGTGAGTCACACACTCAAGCACACACACACACACACACACACACACGCATGCAGGCTTTATACACTGCACGATACCTTCACTGGCACTGTTTACACCCCTGCGTTACTCACTCACAGAGACTAACAGAGACGTAAACACAAATATCTGTGATCGTTTATGGTTATAGTCAGAATGTTGCATTTGACTAGAGGATGTAACTCAAAAGGGGAAAAAAACAGCTCAGTTTGGAATTCCTACTCGGGAACTTGGGGAAAGTCTCCTCAACCCTGAGTTCAGTGAGTGAGGTCATGGCCGTTCACATCCTGGTCCCTCAGGATGACTGGCGGTGAAACTGACTGCTCATTTAGGGTCACTGTAGTGTCCATGATGGTGTAGCTGCAGATTTCTACAGAAGTCCAGAAGGGCCATGACGTACAGCATGTATGCTTAATCATGCATTATAAAAAAACCTCATGGCCCTTCTGGACTTGTGTAGAAATCTGCAACTATACCATCATAGAAATTCATAGAGTTATATATCATAGAAATTTCCACACAAGACGAAACGTCGCAGGTCCTGGGATTGATCCTGAGCTTGGGTGTCTGCATAGAGTTTCATTTATTTTTCCCCCTGCAAGATTGCTATAGTTTATCTTGCTAGCTAGCTGTATATTTGTCAGTGCCAGATAATTTCCAGATTGGTGTCTGTTACTTTACCATCATGGACACTGAAGTGGTCTTTGCCAGCCAATGTGAGAGATTGCCTGTACAGTCTGTTTCTCTAATCTGTGTTGCACATTTAAGGTTTTATAATTGACTGACCCTTGTAGTACACTGTGGTGATAATCTTCTTCCACCCTTGTTATTGAAATCTTTATTGTTGATAACCAAAGAACCAAAGTGGCTTCCTGAAGAATCAGTTCACTCACAGTTGTTTAGTTATTTATTTATTTATTTTTTGTATCTTTGGGAAATACCTACAGTGACGCAGTACCTGAAACGGTCCTCCTTCTTGTCTATCCACAGGCAGCAGGGTTCACACGCAGACCTTCCCCCAGAGTACCACAAGATATGAAATAAAGGGTCTTCAGCCAAGTACCGATTACATCATAACCCTGTACACGCTGTACGATGGACGGGAGGAGCCCACACCAGGTCAAAAAACAAACAAACCCCAAAACCCCTAAAAATGTGCCAATAACATTACACCTTAAGCTTTAAAGTATCCCCGGATGTGGTATTTTAAACCATTTAAACAGTCCATGTAGCATAATAATGTTTTTAATGTCCATTTCTATACCACAGCATTGTTACATTCTCAAATCTTAATTGTTAGAAGTTTCAGTGTTAATTATATTGTATTAATTTTCTATAATAGTAGCTCTGACAGCGGTGCCAAATTGTTCTGTGCTTTTTCATCTTCTGTAACTATAAAAGAATAAAAACTATTGTCTCACCCTTTACTGAATAAAAAATTGTAAGAGTTGGCAGGTTGCTGTGGTGTAAGAGGAATAAAACACTTTAGGGATGTGCTGTTATAGGAAAATAAGCAACAGTAACTCTGTTTCATTACA
Organism: Pangasius macronema; assembly: GCA_037577455.1. Lineage (NCBI taxonomy): Eukaryota > Metazoa > Chordata > Actinopteri > Siluriformes > Pangasiidae > Pangasius > Pangasius macronema. The sequence continues at coordinate 2,277,682 of CM074946.1, forward strand.
CAGTACTGCCGATGATTATTTCTCTATAACATCATATTTAGCAGTGTGTTATTCCTATTCCTGCTAGTTAACTAGCTCACAGATCAGCATGAGTGTAGCTCCACTAGAGTAGTAGTACAGTGTATAGGGCTGGTCGATATGATCATATAATATCGATACTGTGAATGCTGTGTGTAGCGTTACCTTTGGTCGGTCGAGTCAGCAACCTGCGAGTGGCGGAGATTATAGGACGCGCCGTACGGCTGGCGTGGACCGGGGTCGCCGGGGCAACGCAGTATAACATCCTCGTCCTCAACACGGAGAGTAAGAGCGCATGTACAGAATGTTACTAACAAATAATCGCTGGATCCTAATTATGAATTATTTCATCTTGTGAATATTAATCGTGAATATTAGTGTTAATACCACCAAAGATCTTTTATTAATGATGCTTCTTTTATCAGTGAGGTTTCTTTCTGTGAACTCGTATCTCCCTCTCCAGCTGGGTCGGAGGTAAAACGTGTCGTTTATGGAAATCAGACGACGTTTGACCTGCGTGACCTCACAGGAGGCGTGTCTTACTCTGTGAGTGTGACTGCCTTGGTGGGCTACACTGAGGGACCTCCGGCAACCATCTACACCACTCCAGGTGTGTGTGTGTGTGTGTGTGTGTGCTTGTGTGTGTTTAGTCTTTTTAGATCACAGTGGGTAAACAGGATGAAGCACTCGGCATAAACAAACATGCAGTCTGGAGTTTTCTTTGACTTTTAAACCTCAGAAAGATGTCTTTGCCTCAGTCCAAGCTCAGACAATGAACATTCAGCTGAGCATAAAAATAGTAAAATGTTTTGTTGTTTTGTTTTTTCATTGTTTTATGTCACTCTGTTTATCGTTGTAATGCCAGGTGTGAGTAATGCTGTCCGAAAATTTCATCTAATGATATTTAGTTAAACCTGATGAGTACGGATATAAAATGAAAATGCAATAAAACCAAAGCTTTTTATTTTTTTATTTTTTTTTTTAAATCAAGTCAGACATGTTACTGGAGTTGGTTACAAACTTAAGGTCATAAGGTCTTGTACATGAACATTTTTAATTTAAATTTTTTTTTTGTTTCGATGTTCGTGTAAAAGCTGAAATCAAATAATCCAGAGAATAAAGTTTCCACAACAAAACACTTGTGAGAAATCAAGCAGTTCCACGTTACACACCAGTCCAGCATCAGCGCAGAAACCTTCTGAAACCTTTGAAGCTCTTCATCTGTATTTTGTTTGTCATGTGGATTTGAGAGCCGCAGTTTTTCCTTTTTATTTTTAATTTTTTTTTACTGATGCTTAATTGATACTTGGTGCGGTTATGAGGGGCTGCACCGTCAAAATAGGTGTTTAGACGCACACTTTTCAATTCAGTTTAACTAAAATATATTTGTATGGTGATTTTAACAATAGGTCCAGGGTTCGATCCTGAACTTGGGTTGCTCTCTATGTGGAGTTTCACATGTTCTTCATACAGGTTTCCTCTGGCTTCTCTGGTTTCCTACCACCTCCTAAAAACATACCAGTATGTGAAGGTTTAAAGGTTTTGAGTAAAACTACAAAAGCCTTAAGAATTAATTGTTGCAAATGTATGTGAACACACAGCCATGGGGTTTCAGATAGCTCGCATATCATCTCTTAATTGTAAACTTTATTTTAAGTTGTTATTTTAAGTCCTAGAATAGCTAGATCAGGTGTAGATTTGCACACAAGCGGATGATGATGGATCGGTTGATGAATGACGTGTTTCCATAACAGACTTTACGACAGCACAGATTCCGGGCAAGGTGACGAACCTGCGCGTAGTGAATGTCAACAGTCGACGGATCAGGATTGCATGGAACGTGGTCAGTGAGGCTACAGGTTACAGAGTCACCTGGAGACAAGGCAGCAGTAAGTATATGAAATACACTGAGTATATATGTCACATATTCCACAGCAGCTTGGCAAAGCTAGCAGTTTTTTTTAATTAATTACAGAAAGTCATGTCATGCTTTTTATCGGTTTATAGTTAGTGTTGGAATGTCTGTGAAACAGATTATCCTCCTCTCCCTCTCTCTCTCTCTCTCTCTCTCTCTGTCTCTCTCTCTCTCTCTCATTCAGATCCGGAGCAGTTCCACGAGCTCGGGCGTCCGCAGTGCAGGATGTGATATCTTGCTGACGTCGGACTACTTAGGCAGTAACACCCGCACTGACGAAACTAACCCAGTCAGCTCGGAGACGTGGTGACTCTCTCCACCAGGACAAATGGCTATATTGGGGCGGTCACAGGTTTACAGTTTATTGACGTTGGTTCCACGCAGATCCGCATATCTTGGGACCCTGTATCCAGAGCAACGGGATACAAAATCACCTGGCAGCGTCGTGATGGTAGGCAGGAAATGAGGTCACGATGGTGTGCGATTTGTAACAAATGCATTGATTTAGTCCTGCGGTACAAGCATCGGATTTGTCTCGAGTATTCTGTCTTTTCCACCTGCAGGAACGGAAGACTCTCAGATCGTATCTGCCGGTGTCACGTCCTACACCGTCAGCGGGTTACAGCAAGGCTCCACCTACAGAATATCTGTCTCTGCTCTGGTTGGCTCCCGTGAGGGACCAGCTGCCACTCAGAGTACCAGGACAGGTACAAACACACATCTCTGATTACACATCACAGTCGCTGTATTCAGAGTGGAGTTAAGCATGCACAGTGAGGATTTAACACTGAAATTGCTCACATCAGTATTTAATATTATATTTATTGTATTTGTATTCATTGTTTATGTGGAGAAAGAAATTTTCATAAAGTTCTAAAGTTATGAACAACACGTAAAGTGAAGCTGTAAGTAGCAGATGAGTGCTTGGTCAGCTTATCATTCAAACCATGGGCAAACTTTCTTTACAGAAGAGTTCAGCAAGGTAATAAAAACCGTTGACCTTATTTTATTAATTTGAAAGAAAAACAATGCCATTTCCTTATCGAGACCGCATTCTCTATCCCTGATCAGACACTTTTGAAAAACAAAAATAGTTTCTGATGCTTCTACTCAAGAAAAATCTGGGAGTCTTGGAGATGTGGAATAGCACGCAGGGGCTTTGCATGATCTGAGTGAAGAATGCCGAGAGCAGCTGCGTAGAAGTCTGAATTCTTGCAGATTTATTTGCATAAATATTGATGTAATATTACAAGCAAACATAATTGTTTATACATTTGTGGAAAAAAAATCAAATACTTGTCTTAAGTGTCTAATTTATTGTTTTTTTTTTTAAATAAATAAAATGTGTAAAAATGGATATGTTGCGTTTTTGTAATAAAACTTTGACATCTGGTTGAACACACACTGCTCTTTCTTTTCTCACTTACAGAGGAGGTTGTGGTTGGGCCTGTTCCTAAGGTAGACTACGAGTCTCGAGGGGAGGTGGTAAGGATCAGCTGGGTTGGAGTTCAGGGAGCGACAGCGTACAGGGTGGTGTGGAAGAGATCTGACGGTGAGTGAGCATAAGCTTTTTGGTTTTTTTTTTAATTCAAAGTGAACATGAAACAAATTCTTGCTATTGCTTTTGGTATTTCTGAAATAAACATGCCTGAATGGGAGCTAACTAATGAAGAAGTTGATCAGATAAGGTAATATGTTTGCCCATAATACAAAGTTCCACATGAACACTAAGTGTATGTGCTAAAGGCTCTATCTATCTCATGTTCAAAAGTAATTATCATACAGCTGTCATCAATGAGATCATTCTGATTAACCCCAAATAAAGACCAGCCGTTTGTGTAGGATTCTCTTCACATCTTCTTGGTTTCATCTGACTCCTGAAGCCACGGTCCACAAAGAGCCGACAGAGCCTGAACAGGGAGAGGGGTACAAAACATTTCAAAACATTATATGTACCACGGAACATCGTGAAGGCCGTCATCAACAAGTGGAGAAAATGGAGCACCACAGTGACATGACATGACAGGACGTCCCTCCAAAAATGTACAAAAGGACAAGACAAAAGCTTACCAAGGAGGCTGCTGACATTGAAGGAGCTGCAGGAATATCTGAAGAATACTGATTACTCTCTGCATGTGACAACAAGCTCTCGTATTTTTCTGGGCTGTGGGGTAGGGTGGCTAGACGGATGCCCTGTCTTACAAAAACCACATGGTCTGATGAGACCAATTCCAAAAGGTATAATAATACCATAATTCCAAAAGGTGTGGTTGATGCGAAATAAAGCACATAGCCAAAACAACACCATACCCATGGTGAAGCATGGTGGTGGCAGCATCATGCTTTAGGGCTGCTTTTTAGAATCCAGCTAAAGATCTGTGGGGTGACCTGAAGCAGGCTGTGCACAGGAGAGATGCCCTCAAAATGTGATGGAGCTAGAATGGTTTTGCAAGAAAGAGTGGGAAAAGTCAAGTCAAGACTGCGTGGTGTGATAATATCAAAAGGCGCTTCAGCAAAGTGTTAGTTTAGGGGTGTGCACACTTATGCAGCTAGGTTACTGTAAGTTTTTTATTTTTCTTTTTTTTTTTCCCTATTTGCATTTTGAATTATGCCACAGTTTATGCGTTCACAGATAGAAAACGCAATTGCAGATGCAGTTTGCAGTTACTTTTGAAATTTTGTCCGGAAAATACTTCCATAGTTTTGATTGTCATTGTGTGTGTGTGTATGGGGGGGATGTATAGGTGGGCAGGAGCGGTCTCAGCTGGTTGGCGGCAATATAACATCAGTGGATCTGAGGCAGCTGGAAGGAGGAGCTCAGTATGAAGTTCAGGTCGTGGCTATGGTACAGAACAGAGAAGGACCTCCGGTTTCTGTCAAGGTCACCACAGGTTAGTGTGTGTACGTCATGCATGACTGCTAACATAATGCATATTTTTTTGCAGGTATGATTGTGACAATGTGTGTGTGTGTGTTTCAGGAGCGGTGTATGAGGAACGACCACAGGAAGTGCGTGTTGAACAGTTAGCCCCAGGGTCTCTGCGTATTGTTTGGAGAGCAGTGAGAGGAACTGATGGATACAGAATCTACTGGAGCTCCTCACAAGGTAAACAGCTCCAGCTGTGAAGTTTACAGCACACTTTACGTTCACGTTTATGGCATTTGGCACACACACTTATCACCCTTACCAAAGCGATTCACATTAATCTCATTTATCCCAGCAGTGGCAGGTTGACGGTGCTGGGATTTGAACTCATGACCTTCCGATCAGTGGTCCAATGACATGCTTGCTCTTCTTAGGTGAAACCGAATCGAGTCGTCTGATTGATCGAGATGCGACCTCGTACACTTTAGAAGGACTTCGTCCTGGACTGACGTACACCATCCGTCTGGCTGCAGTGTTGGGTGACAGAGAAGGTCAACCTGTCACCGTCACACAGTCCACTGGTACTGAGTGCAAACAGAAACACACATTTCCCACTTCACTGTTCACACTTCACTCACTGCCTGTTCTTAAATTAATATACCTGTGTGTGTGTATACTTCGCTCTCTCAGCTCCACAGCAGCCTGTAACGGACTTCAGGGTGGTAGACATTACCCAGAATTCTGTACTGCTGGCTTGGAGCCCGTTATTAGGTGCCACTGGATACATACTGCGATGGCAGGACGAAAGAGGTGAGACATGGAGCTTGTTGAAACACATCTAAATTGTGTGTATGTGTGTGTGTGTAACTGTGTTTGTTGGTTTCATACCCAGGTAGCATCCAGTCGCTCACTCTCCCTGACACGACGAGCTCGTTCCGTGTGACGAGTCTGAGACTGGGCCATCGGTACCGTTTCACCGTGCAGCCCGTCTTCTATGATTACCCTGGCCCAGAGGCTGTCGTGGAAGAGCGCACAGGTTGCACGGTTTTATTCTTATCCCTTACATGTTTTTTTATCGTTTTAATATTCTCACGCTTTTGGTTCTTGTTGATAGACTTAAAGAGATTATTAAAATTACCCGTGTGCAGTTCAGACCTTCATGGTGGTTGATGGTGGTTTTTTTTCTTCTTCAAGCAGGGCTGTTATGGCTGGAGTTTTAGGTTTTATTCACCAGACGCAGCAATCTCTTTTGTTGGATATTTGTGTCCGTTTTTCCAAAATATGGCTTCTTAATTATCCGGTCAGTGAACTGCTTGTAAGAACCGTTAGCCAGTCCTGATTCAGGAGGCGTGAATAATTATCACTTCCAGTGTTGGAATACAAATAACAAGTAAATACAAATAAAAGTAACATGGCCGCGGATTTTGTTGCCGCTCTGAGTTTATCCTCAGATTTCTGGTCAGTGTTTTGGGTGTATACTGCCACCTAGTGCACGGGGCAACTCCTGTGCAGGCGTGCTTCAATAATCAGTCACTGAGCGAAAAAATTCCCGCCTCTAGCTGAAGTTTAGACCAATATTATAATGAACAAATTTAGAAGTAGAGAAGATTCAAATAAAAATGTAATAAACATAATAATAATAATAATGTGGTGGTGTTGAATTCTCAAATCTGATCTTCCAGTCAGAAGGTGTAGATTAATTTTCTATATTAATCTATATCTATAGTGTATATAGTGTATAAACTCCTCAAACTCATAATGATTTTTAACTTGCTTAGTATGGAATATTTAATACTTTTAAATTGTTTTGACTATCTGACTGTGATTATTTGTATTCCTACTTAGTATTTCGTGTGGTTGTTTATTGATTGATTTATTTATTTATTTATTTATTTTTATTCATCTATTTATATACCATGAATGAACGAATGCTGGCACTGGGCGTTAGAAACTAAGTAACAGCCGCTCTCATTCACAGGGACTTGTATGGCAGACTGTCCACATAATTGAAGACTGATAATAAATGATTTAATGTCAAATGGTGATGCTTTCTGTGAAGAGTCGTTCAATGTATTTAACATTTATGGAAGGAGTCTAAAGTATCAGTGCTTTGTAACAGTCAGAGGTGAAGCTGTAACTTTACATTTTCCAAAATCCAGGAAAGTCTTCAGGACAGAGAGCATTAAATATAACCCTGTGTTTGTAGACTGAACCCCGGTCAGAGCTGCTGTTACAGAAAATTAATCAACACCTTCTGACCAATCAGAATCCAGAATTCAGCAACGCTGTGGTTTAAATAGAAAAGCAGGAACGGATGGAATTTATCCAGATATCCAGATGTGTTTTAACGCTTTCACACTTCCATCAGTATGTTAGATGTTACGGTTTGGAGATGGTCCTGTGTTGTAGTTAGTGGTTTTGTAAAGTGTTTAAGAGTTTTGATTTATGTTATGATTTTCTGTCTCTCTCAGTGTGTGTGGATGGGCGTTTGGATGTGGTGTTCCTGGTCCCCGCCACCCGTGATCGCTCCGCTTTAAGGGAGCCTGTTTTGTCCCTTCTTGCGAGCGCTGCTGGATCTTTCGCCTCCATCGGTGCCCGGGACTCACAGGTGGGTCTAAACCCGTGTGACACGACGCCATCCTGGCTACAATAGTGACTACGCTATATGGATAACTGTAGATGTTCTAAAGAGGTATGTAGGTGTAAGTAGGATGTTATGTTAAACCCTATGTAGTGAGCATGTACAGTGAAAAAGAAGAAGGTGGCATTACAGTGCAATAGGCTCATTAATATGCAGCAGTATTTGAAACTATGAGCTGACTATGCTGCTCTGTCTGCTGCTTTATTCCTTCAGATGGCGGTGGTCGTCTACGGTGATGATCCCAAAGTGCGCTTTCTCCTCAGTCGGCATAGCAGCAGCGAAACCATTCTGCGGGAGATCTTCTCCACCCCATTTACTGACAGACCAGGAAATAATATAGGTGTGTGTGTGTGTGTGTGTGTAAAAAAAATACAAACAACCCTTCTTGCCACAAATGACACTCACTGTTTTTTTTTTTATATGTTAGTTTAACCCTGATTTCATTGTAAAGTGAAATGCATTTTCTGTTTGTGTGTTCAGGTCAGGCCCTGACGTTTACGAGACAGTTTCTGTTGAGTGAGAGTGCGGGTCGGAGGCCTGGCGTCCCAGGTGTAGTCGTCATCATCGCTGACAGGAAGTCTGAAGATGATATCCGGCGTCCTGTGACTGCACTGAGGGATTCTGGTGACTCATATTTCTCAACATTTCTTAACATAAAAGCCACCGTTCTGTTCATAACTAACATTAGGTAAGTTAGCAGGCTAGTTAGCATGCCGGTTCTATAGGCAGATGTTTCTGGGATCTGCGTCACCTGGTCCAGTTATAATACTTTGATTGGAAACGTCTGGCTAAGCAGCTAAAATACCGAATAGCAAAAACAGTTACATTTTAATGCAGAACCATTAATAGTTAGTTTATGGCTATGAATAACGGGATTTGAAGTGGTTATGCTTTATTAACGTTACTGTTTTAAAAGCATTTTTCTATTGTCTGGAGAACGGCAGGTCAAATCCTAACGGTGCTACAGCCACCCGTGGCTAAGAGAGCAGAGTATATATAGCGAGCATGCGCTACAGTAACACTAGCCAATCATGGGAACGTATCAAAATGTGGTCGTCTGGCTTCACGTACCTCAGACGTCTCTACTTTAAAGCTTGTTTTTGTTGTCATCTACTTTTTTTTGTCATGCCATCAGTTCTGTTCAGACTAGAGAAATAAAGGTAGGTAAATAAAAGGAAAACCGTACCAAAGTCTATCTTTGAAATCTCTGTCCCTTCAGAGCTAATGTCTTTAGCCCTGTAGTTAATCTGTGGTCTGATGAGCTGCCTTCAGCTAAATAATTTACATAAATGCCTGGAATTGGAAAAACAGTAGTAGAGAATGTTTAGGGCTCTGAATTTTGAAAAATCTGTAAATCTTACCTCTAGCAATTTCAGAACAAAGGAAGAAACAGATAAAAATGGGGAAAAAAAAGATGTAATTTGACATGTTTATAATTTACACACGTATGTATAGCTTCCAAGCTTCATACGGAAGCTGCGCTGGATCAGTTTAGATCAGTTTAGAAATCTACAGTTACTGAATAACTGCCAGTTTGCTAGTTTTTTAGGGTTTTTTTTTTACTTTTTTTTTTTTAAATACTGCTGTTGTATTTTTTCAAGTGCTTGGATGAGCCCTGCTTTGTTGAGCCTGTTTTGGGACAATTTAATATTACATATAACATGCTGAATATGAACATAAACTCACTGACCCTCAAGA
>CM074946.1:2298973-2340229 GCA_037577455.1 Pangasius macronema
CAAAGAGGAGGTATATGGAGGTAATAAATGAGGAGATGAAGCTAGTGGGTGCAAGTGTTGAGGATGCAGAAGATAGCAATAGGTGGAGAGTGATGATTCGCTGTGGAGACCCCTGAAGGGAAAAGCCCAAAGAAGAAGAAGAATCGATAAATGTCTGAATGTTTTTTTTTCTCTTGCTGGTAACCTCGTGTCCATTTCCAAGTGTTGCGTGTGAACTTAGGTTTATATTAGAGGTGGTACGATACCACTTTTTAGTTTCAGATACTGAACGTTACCGATACTGCAATCTATCCGATACCCAACACTAATCAGCTGGAAAAAATGCTCAACACCGCTGCTTTTGTATTCAGTTAAACTTCCACTTACACGGCGAATATAATAAAGTATAATATAATAAAATCTTAACAAAAATACAGTCATGTCTCTTCATATTTAAACATATTCAGTTTCAATATCCAATTCCAATCTTTTCCATTTATTTTGTTAAATTTTCCTCTGATATCTGATCCGCCATTTTTTGCTGGTATTGTTCATTTCTGTTCATCTTTCAGGGTCAGAAAGGAGCTCCAGGTCCTGAGGGTCCTACAGGTGAAAAGGGAGAGTCAGGACAGAAAGGAGAACGGGTACGTCACATCATCGTTTATCCTTCTACATCATTTAGCTTCATTTTTTAAAGTTACACATTAAGAGTAACTGTACATTAACCAGCTTTTTTTTTCCCTCCCTCTCTTTCAGGGTCTTCCTGGACTAGGACTGTCGGGTCTGACTGGGCCTAAAGGGGAGCAGGGTGATCGGGTCAGTATGACTGAAGATCTGAACAGGGAAGCAGTGTGTTTGCTTTCACTATTCTCAGATCTCCTCAGTTATTGCGTACATCCTGTAGAGATAAACTCTTTTCTGTTCCAACTGAACGTGCCAAAACACGTAGAATTTGCTGAACATAGGCTTAGATGCAATTGCATACCTAATGAATTTAGCAAATTGAGCGATTAATTAAATTAAACAGCGATCAGTAATCAGAAACGGCTCTCTTATTCCGACAGCTTAAAAAATCTCCGCTGACTCTCTCACACTTCACTTGAGCTGTTTGTGAATTTGTGAATAATCTGTTTTGTGAATCGTGGTCTTTTGTGGTCCGTTGTTTGGTGTTCTAGGGAAGTGCACGTTACACAGTCGCTTGTAGACACTACACCATCTCTCGCCCCGAGCACGCCTCGTCCTTAAATCCCTCTTTCTCATTAAAATAAATGCGAGAGCTGTGATGCCCCTTTGTCACTATTTTGTATGGAAGCAAGAGAAAGCAGGAAGGGTTTATGCTGTGCGCCTGCAGGAATCATGCCTCGTTTGTGTATATTTTTGCTTTTCCTAACAGCCATTTGAGTAGGACATGCCAGGTAATGTCTCACAGAAGCGTTATTCTCATTATCATACGCTCCCACAGAAATAAACAGATGATCAACTGGATTCTGGGAATGTGCTGTGCATTAGATCAGGCGTGTTTGATTTCCTTTCAGACTCTCACTGGTTGTTCTCGTTGCTGTACTTGCAGCTAGTCGCAGGGGGGGTTTCACGCTACGCCTGGAAAATCAAACATGCTTGAAAATGTTGGCGCCTCTGCAGTTGCTCGCAGGCTGAGAAAATGGAGTCTCTGGATGGTGCACACTACACTAAAGGTCACCACAGGGGCACGCAGCGAGCGAGTAGTCACCGAGTAGCGCGTGTAGTCACCAAGCACCAAAACGAGGCCCGATATCATGTAGTGTACCCTGTGCTTTGGTGTTCAGCTCTGCGTATAGGAAAATGACATTTTAAATGTGTTTTGAAATGATTCATTAGTGTCATCTCACTTCCTAACAGGGTCTTCCTGGACTTGCTGGAAGAGCTGGCGCAAAGGTTTGCCCTGTGTCCTTTATAAACATTCATTATTGACACCTCTGTAGTTTCATACACTGATCATACGCTCTGTGACGCTGCAGGGAAACCAGGGAGAACCCGGAGAGAGAGGAGAAACGGGCAATCCCGGGCCTGCAGGTCCGGCTGGACCCAAAGGGAAAGATGTGAGAGACCATCAGCCTTTCTATAATTCAGTCTATTCAATAATCTTAACACTCTGAATGCTAATGTGTGATATGAAACTGTACTACTCATGTCAGTGTGGTCTTTGTTTCGATACAGGATGTCAGTGAATTATGGTTTACCACAGAACGTTTCCTATCAGTTAATATCTATTTCAAATTTCTTTAATATAAATACTAGAGAGGAAACGTTGCTAAGATTAAAATATCTCGCAGCAACTGATGCGTTTCTCACGATCGCAGTTAGAGGATTTACAAACTAAACTCTATGCTCTCTCTCTCTCTCTCTCTCTCTCTCTCTCTCTCTCTCTCTCTCTATTTTTTATTATTTTTTTTAAATTTAGGGTCTAAAAGGTGACAAAGGAGAAGATGGGATTCCGGTGAGATTTATTTCTGCTTGTGAGTCTGTGTGCATACAGTGGCTTGCATAAGTATTCGCTCCCCCTCCCTTTGAACTGTTCCACATTTTGTAGCGTTACAACCGGGATTATATATATTTATTTGGGATTATATGTCATGAAAACAAAATGGTTAGCAGGAAAAAAATTTAGTTTTTGCAAAATTATTATGCAAAGCACTGTATGTACAAAACTCCCAATGCGTTTTGTTTCAACTTGCGTGAAGTTTACAACTTCTGCATTATTAGACTGTTTAAAAAAAAAAAAGATTTTCCAACCAAAATGAAATTATTACAGAAAAATGTCAGTTGTATGTCAGTAAAGAAGGTAACATATTACGTAATAAACCACAATTCAGACAAAAAAAACAACAACCTTTTTACATGTGCCTAAAACCTACACTGTACTGATTTCTATAGCCTAGAGATGAGGTTAAAAGTGTAAAATGTTTGTGCTCTCAGGGGGAGTCGGGCTTGTCCGGAAAGCCAGGAGAACGCGGCCTGAGGGTGAGTCCATTCCTCATTTATAGAGGAAGTTCCAGACTTCTCAGGCACATTTCTAACCTCTGGCATTTATTTCAGGGTGTTCCTGGACAAGCAGGTCCACCAGGAGAAAAGGGAGACATGGGTGATCCTGGAGAGCATGGACGAAATGTAAGACGCACATGCATGGAAGCACGGGCTTGTCCATCTTCCACAAGAGCATCTTTCACAAGAGCTGACATTTTCATTGTTGCTGTTCTCCTGCTTTGTGAAGGATACTGACTCGTCTTCTAACGACATGTTAAAAGCCATTCTATATTAATAACTGCACAAGACATATGAAGGAAAAAGGGAACGATGGGTTAATATATTACGCGAATAATTTAATTATACAACAACAAAGATATCATTGTCGAGTATGTGTCCCTGAGCACACTTAACATCTCAGGCAAAAAAAAAAGGGCTGGTGAGGGAAAGACTGATTATCGCTGCTATAGTGTAAGTGAGAACAGGAACTAAACATCATGTGGATGTTCCACAATATTAAATCCAGCTATAAACCTTTAAAATGAGTGATGCTTTTGTTCGTCAGTTAATAAGTTAAATATTGTAGCGTAAGTGGAATAACACTCTGTATAACGGGCTGTATCGCACAACGCTGGCGTGGAGTTTTGTGTAACCTTATGGTCTCACAGAACTTCCAACTGAGAATGTAATCAGACACCGATGTTTACTCGTTTACCCGAGGGAGTGTGTAGTCGATTTCTACATAATTTATTTACTTATTTATCTTGAGATGCTTTTGGTTCCTCAAACCCGAGTATAATATGTGCATTTGTGGCATTATTCTATATGGTTTCATTATTTCTCGGTATGTGTTCACCATAAAGGGTTCTCCAGGGCCTGTAGGACCACGAGGACAAAAAGGAGATCAGGTATGAAATCATGCATGCACTCTTTCTTCTTTATGAATACGTGCATACACTCTTTCGTTAATCTCTGTACACACATATACATACAGAACACACACACGGCAAATGACACTCTGTGCTTTTATTTTAGGGGCTCCAAGGTCCTCCAGGACCCCCTGGAGATATGGTAAGTCCATATTTATGTTAACCAGAAGTCAGAAACCTTCAGAAACCACGTAGGAAAAAAATAAGTAACACGTAGAACCACCTTTAACAACAATAACAATATTTTCTTTTTCCCATGACTGCAGTTCATCTGCATTTTTTTTTTTACAGACTCAGTAATAATTATCGAGTAATCATTAATGAAATAAATGCCCATGTATTAAGTTGTCTTGTTAGTGACATTCATGTTTTTTTTCTTGTCACACGTTCTACCCTTATCTCTATTTTCTCTTCTGTATTTCAGGGAGAAGGGCAGGTTCTTCTCAAGGGAGACAGAGGAGAAAAGGCACAGTACAGCATCCATGCTCCCATGCACACCTCCCTGCACTCACACACATGCAGATTTCAGCGTGTTTCAACATAATTGCATTGATTTTCAAGTCCTAGTCTGTTAGCTGTTGCTTCTGTATTGTCACAGGGAGAAGCCGGTGACCCTGGGGAACACGGTAGTAAAGGTCAACAAGGAGAAGCAGGAATACCGGGCACTCCAGGACTACGGGTAACGACAGCACTCGGTTCACTCTCTACACATTAATACAGAGGTTTTATTAATTCTTCGCTTGTTTGTAAATGGTTTGGTTTGTAATCTCAGGGAGCTGAGGGTCAGCGAGGACCAGTGGGAGCCAGAGTAAGTTACCATGCACTCCATTACACAGCTACATTAAAGCATGTAGTTAAGTGTTTTAAAGCCTTGCCCCTTTTATTAAAGTGTATTTTTTAATTCATAGATTCCCAACAGACAACCAGGAAAGTAAACCCTGCACTTTTTTAAATTTCGCCAAAGATTTTGAATCTTTAAACCCAATGCACTTCACAGTGGTGTAACTGCTCGCTCATAATTCTGCCATCTACTGCTTTTATTATCAGAGTTAATTAGCATGTAGGTATGACAGGTGATCTTTTCAGAATCAGGTTTGAGTGAAAATAGTAGAGGTGTCCAAACTAGGGGCTGTGATTGAGAGAAACTTACAATCTCCTCTTGATTTAAAAAATATTTTTAGATTAATTTGTATAATTAATACTATGAACATCGCTCCAACTATGAAAATGGATTTTGGGTGCTGCTACCCTGAGTCTGACCCACTGCAATAAACAAGTTCTGCAATAAAAATAAAAATAAAAAATATAAAATATCCTGCACTGAGCTTCTCTCTCAGGGGAACAACAGAGAGTCAAGAAATCTGACCATGACTATATGCTGAAACATTTAATTGATCCCAAAGGACCTAGAAATTTCATGAAGTCTATTTGGAATCGTTTGCTCAGAAAGTTTGGGAGGCGCTAGCTTGGGAAGCTAGCATATGGAGAGAAAATAGACGCTAGTCAGATTTGAATAAATTTTTTTTTTAATAATTGATGTGTGGACATAAGGGCATAAACATGATATGCTCCGTGATCGTAAACTAAGTTTGTTTCCCTTAGTCTGTATTAATGCACTTAACTAACGGACCATCGCGCCATACGTTAGTACATTAGTACGTTAGTCCATCAGTTACGTTTCCGGGAAACGAAACACACTGGAGCTTTTACTCGCTCATGACTTTATAATATGTCCACTCCTGAAAATCTTCTGCACAAAAAAGCAAACCGTGATCCACATGAGTGTAGTAGTATAACAAGTGATAACTCTAGCGTAAACCACATCTCTCATTCTACTCATTTAGGGAGATCCAGGGGAGAGAGGAAGTCCGGGAGAGAAGGTAAGATTTTTTTTTTCTTTTTTCTTTTTGGTAAAATTGACATTTCAGGGTTGTTTGCACGATAGCTTACTTGGCCGCTTACTTGTACGCTTATCATCCACCTGCTGCGTAATGCATGCTGCCATTAAAATGGCTGTTTTACATCTAGCAGCTTTACATGATGTGTGTGTGTGTGTGTGTGTGTGTGTGTGTGTGTGTGTGTGTGTGCGCTCTCAGGGAGAAAGAGGAGCTGCTGGGCTGGATGGACGTCCTGGTCAGGATGGGAAACCTGGACCACCCGGACCCCAAGGTTTAAGGGTCAGACCACAAACTTGCACATAAAATTAAAATCGTATCTTTTATTTCTGCATTAGCTGCAGCATGGGAGACATTTTTTTTGCATTCTCAGACTACGTGCAAAATTCACCTGGAAGAAACGAGATCTAAAAGAGAAACAGAGATTTGTTTCTAGCAGCGGTTATTTACGCAGATCTGAAAGGCATCGAGGCGTATTCTAGCGCTTCGGTATTTATTGTTAGCGATGTTGGCTTGTGTGTGTCTAGTGTGCGTTAGGATAATCGACAACTTAAATAACTGTAATACATTAGAACAGGCAGGAGTTTATTCTTCTTCATAAGGAGGCAGAGAAGTGTACTGTTAGAGACACGTAGGTGAGTTTTATTGAAGCTTCATGCGTACAGATGTTCTCTCTCTCCAGACTCTCTCATTCTCAGCTCTAAAAGCCTTTCTTAAAACCAACGTGGAGGTTATGTAACCCATAGCAACGGGATTTAGCATGCAGGATAAGCTCACAGAGGAAGGAAAGCCGATAAACTATAATAAAAATAATCAGGACATAATGTCGTCTATGGCTGGTCTATTAGGAGGCAAGTGCATTGACATGATTGCAGCATTAAAAAGAGTAGATATTAAAATGATATAAAGAGGACAACATAAGTACGAATGTACAACATGCAATCTAAAAATTATGGCTTTAACTTTAATCAAGATAACCGTGGTGTTTAATTCTTTTCAGGGTGATCCTGGTAAAACCGGAGAACCTGGCAGAGACGTGAGTATTTTCTTCTTTCAGTTTTCCTCTAGGTGGAGACAGTGTCTTTGCGTTATTCTCTTCCTGACAGTAATAAAATCAAAAGCATATCAACGTGCATTATACTTTTTATTTTTCTCTGCTTTGTTTTTAGGGCTTAGCAGGACTCAGAGGACCTCAGGGGCCTCAAGGGCCTGTAGGACCTCCAGGAGCTGCAGGCGCACCTGTAAGAGATGACACACACTCACACACATGCTCAAACAGTTATACACATGCAAACACACACACACACATCCTCATCATACTGTACATGTACAGGATCTGCACACCTAGGTCAGCAGTGTGTGCAGTCAGATGTTCAGATACCAACAGTAAAGCTTCTGTGGGTTATTTCAGGGTAAATCAGGAGAGGATGGAAAAGCTGGATCTCCTGGAAAAGCTGTAAGTCTCCACACAAACATCTGAAACTTTCTTCCTGACTAAATAAATCCACACACTAAATAAACAGCTATATATCAACCTGAGCTCGCGGTGTGTTCCTAGGGTGTGTTATGTGTCTCAGGCAAAGGTTTTTGAATTCCTGGAGTTTACGTTTTATTACAGTTTAATCACTATGACTGCCAAAGACCAAAAGAAATGATGAAGCACCTTTAACAGGCCGTACGTTCTGACGCCTCTGATTGAGAACTTTAAATGTCAGAAGCAGGAATTTGTAGTGAACGTAGGCAGCTAGTGTAGCATGAGTAAGACTGTATTATTACAATTTAGTTTTACTGGGATTGTATGATAAATTAATGATTGTCCTTTGGAAAAAATCCAGGGTGAGGATGGCGTTCCTGGTGAGGATGGCAGAAAGGTAAGAAAAACTGCTTTTAGTTTAAAATACAGTGGAGAGTTTCAGACTTTGATTGTTTTTGTTGTTGTTGTTTGTTTGCACAGGGTGAAAAAGGAGAATCAGGACCCACAGGAAGAAACGTAAGACAGTCATTAAATCAGTCTATCTGCTCTTTTCATTCTCTCCTGCTTTCTCTTCCTAAATAAACACTTCTTACTTTAACATGTAATAATGTATTGACAAGATTCGAGATTCTTTTTAATCCCACACAACAGTATTGGTGGTAATTGAGTTCGGTAAATAAACAATAAACAATAGTGCAGGATAAGACAGCATGTGTGAGACGTGTGTGTTAATACCGAGTCACTGAGTGCAGATGTAGAAGAAGACTATGTGCAAGTGCTGCAGTAATACAGACGGACGGAGGATATAACGCTGATGAAGTGAAGCCTGTGTGAACATGAAAGCAGTTCTTACTGGAAGAACCAGGGGGGTCGCAGCAGCCTCTGAATAGCGGTTAGGACTTGTGTTCTCAGAAGGAGCGTTTTTGAAGCGTCTTGTTTTAGAAATCGAGACTCGAGCATTACAGGAGCTGAAGTACGAGGTGCGCTGGGTGGGAGAGGACTTTTTAAAGAGGACTTTTTAAAGCTCTACTCTGGATGTATTTGGTGTGATGCGAAATCATATCAGATTATTTCAGGTCTTGCACACAATCCAAACAGGACGCTTTGGATTAGGGACGTAGTCAAGACCACCTTTGTCAAGTCCAAGACCAGGATGAGCCAAAATCGAGTCAAGACCGAGTCTTACGGGCGTCACGAGCGAATACAGTGCTTCCTGTAGAGGTGTGAACAAGGTCCAGTGTGTCTCAGAGATGCATTGTGAAGATGAGATGAATCACTCAGACTACTTTAGGAGATGGTTTTGGACACACAGGACCACATAACATGTGTAGTCTGAGTGGTCTTGATGTATCCTGGACAGCAGTGAAGGATGGCCTAATCGACTGCGTCATTGCCCTAGCCGTAAAATAAATAATGATTGCGAGATTGTTGAATAATTTATGAATCCACTGTATTTCAAAAACAAGGCGGTCACAACACAGTGCTCAATAAGTAAAGGGGTCTGAATAATTTTTGAATGCACTGCATCTCAAAAGTAAAAAGTCTTGTTTTTTTTCTGTATTTTATAAGAGCAGTAGATGATTAAGTAAAGATGATGCAGTCCAGCTGTGTAAGTGAGGGTTTCTGCTCTAAACGAGCCATCGTTATTGTTATTAATGGATTATCAGGCTGCACTGCACCATAGCAAACGTCTCAGGCTCCACACCATTTATTTTCTTTAGCGACTCTTTTAATCATTTTCCTTTCACGCCTCCCGGGGTAGTATCTGTGCGGCGTAAAATGTCACACACATTTACACAGACATAAAAATTGCTCAGCATCTGGCTTGATTAAACCATAATCTAATTAAAATAATTCAATTTGACAGACTCCATCAGCAGGCGTGAGAACGAAGCTTTTCACAGATGAGCCTGTCTGATGAGCGCATTTATTATTTAAAGAATTAATTAGTTCTTCCTTTCTCTCAGGGTCAGGATGGGCTGAAAGGGGATCGGGGCATTGCAGGGCCCACTGGCCCCACCGGGCCTCCTGGACCACCAGGGGTTCCCGGGAACATTGGACCTCCAGGACAGGTGTGTGTGTGTGTGTGTGTATTTGAAATGCAGGTGTTTTGGGATTTAGTTATAAAGTCAGTTTGTTTCTCTGTCATGACTCTCTCTCTCTCTCTCTCTCTCTCTCTCTCTCTCTCACAGGTGATATATGTTAAAGGGGCTGACCCAGCACCTATCCCAGGACCCCGAGGGCCACCAGGAGCTCCGGTGAGTAACAGCAACGTACTAACAATTATAATATGTTGTTCAACAGAGATTTTTGTAACTATATAAAGGACAAAAGTTATGTTCATTACAAATAAAAATATCTAATTAGAGGAATAAATGAGAGTAAAAACCTCCAGGATGTGCAGAAAAAGAAATGAACGCCATTGCTGTTTTTCTGTTCAGACTTTAAAAATGTGTTGGCCGTATTAATGAGGTCAGTGATGTTCTTTGTGGATTTTTATTTGGAGTAATATTTTTGTTTTTCAGGGAATACCTGGCGTTCCAGGAGATGCAGGAGCTAGGGTGAGTTAAATACGTTTAGTTTTATAATCAAGAAGTTGACATCATTTAAATTTGATTAACTAGTCCATTTTTATATGAATATATATATGAATAAATACGTCATACGTATATGGTATTTTCTAGGGTGAGAGAGGCCCACAAGGAGTAAAAGGAGATCTGGTATGTGCATTATATCTCTTTTTCTAATATTTGTTGTATATTGTAGAGTTTGTACAATGTTAGACATTTTTCATATACGGAATGATGCTTTTCTTTTGTCAGGGAGATCCAGGAGAAGACGGTTCACCTGGTAAACCAGGAACTTCAGTGGTAAGTATATATTTGTGTAGTATAATATATACTGTATAAGTGTTTGTCATTTAATAAAAGCATTGAATAATAAAGATTGACAGATTTCATTAAATAACTAAACACACCTTGACATATGAACTGAAAGCTAACTGTTTCTCAGTGAAAGTCAGAAGACAGCACAGGAACCTTGTCTGATGATTGGGAGCTTTTCTGCTGCACACACACTTATAAACAGCAAGAACGCTAACTAGCATTTTCCTTTCCTGTTTCAGGATGTGAAGAAAGCACTTTCAGATTTTGGCATTGAGGTACTCGGAGGTATAACACGGAAAATAACAGGTGAGTTTTATTGAGCAGGCGTGAGAAACTCGTTTTTCTGCAGGTCAGGGATCTGCAGATGGTGATGGAAAAGAAAGACGTCCTGTTGAGGGAAATCGTATCACAAAGCGATAAAGGAGCAAAGGGGGATAAAGGAGATTCAGGACCCCCAGGCCTTACTGGCGCAGATGTAAGTGTGTGTGTGTGTGTGTGTGTGTGTGTGTGTCTTTGACTCCATGGCTATCGTGAGGAGATTAAGGACCCAAGAGACAGCCTTTGGAGAATGCAACTTCTGAAGTTGCGCTTTATATTATCGGAGCACTAAGTGTTTCCTGTTCTGTTCGTTAATGCTGCATTTGTGCTGGTGCCATTTTAGAGAAATTCAAGTAAGTATGAGAAGTAAAACAGTACAGTGTTCCTTCAGATGGCACAAACATCTTCTATTTTTTTTTTTTTTTTAAATTCTGCTGTGATGAACTCCTGAAGGGTTCTCGAGGATTTCCAGGGGAGCGAGGACAAAAAGGTGATCAAGGTGAAAAGGGGACTCCTGGTCCTCAGGGCCCGACAGGCAGAGCTATTGGAGAGAGAGGCCCAGAGGGTCCTCCTGGACAAGCGGGCGAGCCTGGCAAACCTGGCATACCTGGAGTACCAGGACGAGCTGGAGAACTAGGAGAGGTTGGCAAACCTGGAGATAAGGTAGGGACAAGGAGGAGTTTTAAACGCTCGTATTAACTCGATTTTAAGTCTACATTTCATGGTTAGCTTTTTGCTCGTCGTTATCTATGCCTTATCCCATCTGAATAGTAATTTAAACATCTATTCGTAACTAGGCCTGTGGTTAATTAGCTTGTAGCTGCTGAGGTGTATCCGTGTGATAGTACGCTGTTAAACGACAGTACAGTAAATCTAATTTGAAATGAAGCAGTAACTACAGATTGCTTGTGTGATCCTGTGTTAATCAGTGTGGCTTTTAGATGAGCTGAAATAGCAGCACACACACACACAAAGTGCAATCTTACCTTATTTTTATTGCTTGCCATATGTGCAGTGTCCTTGGCACTATATAATCTTCCTTGGGTGAATTTTAATCACAAAGCATTTTTCATATAAAGCTTTAAACCCAACACCTGATTCGACTTAGAAGGTCCGGATAATTAGCTGATCGGATGGAAAACTCTGCAGGGCAGCGATAATCCAGGACAGGAGCTGAAAAAACAATGATGTAAGACGAGAAAAGATGAAAGGCTGAACAGTTAAAGATCGTCTCAATCTACTTTTTTCAGGGAGAGAGAGGAGAGAAAGGAGAAAAAGGGGAGACGGTGAGCACCGATATCTTTAAAGCCGTCAAGAACTTTACTTGCATATGTCTGTATTTATAGTAAACTTTAACATTTGACCTATTTGGCTTCAGGGTAAAGCTGGGCTAAATGGTGTAGCAGGACCTCCTGGACCTAAGGTAAATAAAAAAGAAGGAAGCGTTTAGTCTGTATCGATGCTGCTGTCTGTGCTACTTCAGTCTTCATACTGCATGTGAATGTGTTGTGTGTTCTAGGGTGACTCCATAGTTCAGTCTGTTCCTGGTCCACGGGGTCTGCCTGGCCCTCAAGGTATTAAAGGAGAGGATGGTGCTCAAGGATCTCCTGGACCTAAAGGAGATCGGGTAAGTGCTGTATGCTTCGTGCTCGTGTGTGTGTGTGTGTGTGTGTGTGTGTGTGTGTGTGAGGACATGTATTTTGTTGTCCGTATGAGCTCCAGATATCTCCATAATGATTGATGTAAATTAAATAATAATTTATTTTTCAGGAAGTACCTTGCTAGAACATTATATTACTAAAAAGTTATGTCAAATGGAAAGGGGTTACAGAGGGTAAGGTTTGAGTTGTCGGGATTAGGGTTACAGAGGGTAGGTTAAATGGGGTTAAGGTTGGGGCTAATGAGGTTAGGGTTATTGGGATTAGGGCAGTGGGGGGCATATTAGGGTTAGGGTTACTGAGAGTAGGGTTGGGGTTGTTGGGATTAGGGGTAGTGAGGTTGGGGTTGTTGGGATTAGGGGTAGTGAGGTTGGGGTTGTTGGAATTAGGGTTATGGTTACTGAGTGTAGGGTTGGGGCAATTGGGATTAGGATGAATGTTATGGAGGTTGGGGTTGTTGGGATTAGGGTTAGGGTTACTGAGATTAGGGTTGGGGTTATTGGGATTAGGAGTAGTGAGGTTGGGATTAGGGTTAGGGTTACTGAGATTAGGGTTGGGGTTATTGGGATTAGGGGTAGTCAGGTTGGGATTAGGGTTAGGGTTACTGAGAGTAGGGTTGGGGTTATTGGGATTAGGGGTACTGAGGTTGGGATTAGGGTTAGGGTTACTGAGATTAGGGTTGGGGTTATTGGGATTAGGGGTAGTGAGGTTGGGATTAGGGTTAGGGTTACTGAGAGTAGGGTTGGGGTTATTGGGATTAGGGGTACTGAGGTTGGGGTTGTTGGGATTAGGGGTAGAGAGGTTGGGGTTATTGGGATTAGGGTTAGGGTTACTGAGAGTAGGGTTGGGATTGTTGGGATTAGGGGTAGAGAGGTTGGGGTTGTTGGGATTAGGGTTAGGGTTATAGAGGGTAGGGTTGGGGTTATTGGGATTAGGGGTAGTGAGGTTGGGGTTGTTGGGATTAGGCGTAGTGAGGTTGGGGTTGTTGGGATTAGGGGTAGTGAGGTTGGGGTTGTTGGGATTAGGGGTAGTGAGGTTGGGGTTGTTGGGATTATGGTTAGGGTTATAGAGAGTAGGGTTGGGGTTACTAGGGTTATATGCACTGAAAATATATTTAGTAGCAAAGGCAAAAGTGTCTTAATGCTCATTTCCCCTTGCAGCGGTACTGAATGTGTGTGTGTGTGTGTGTGTGTGTGTGTGTGTGTGTGTGTGTGTGTGTTTCTCCACCATATAGGGAGTAGCAGGTTTCCGTGGAGAGAAGGGCGATAGAGGAGAAGTCGGGGAAAAGGGCAGAGATGGCCTCCCTGTAAGTGTCTTCCTTCTAAGTCGTATTATGAATTTAATTCATTTCACACATCGTATTAACAGTGTTCTGTTTTTTTTAGGGTTTAGCTGGAGAACCTGGAAAACCGGGACAGGATGGAAAGCCGGTGAGAAAGCAGCTGCCAGTGTACTGTTAAAACCTGTAATGATTTATAGTGTGCATTTATAGCCTCAGTGAACAGATCCATTTCTGACCAGCATGGCAGTAACGTTAGTCTGAAATACTGAGTGTTTTTTTGATAAAAATAGCACAGGCATAAATAATAGATTACGCACTCTAACCCTCACTGTAGTAAGATGACCTGGAATCTTGAAGGCGACTCACAGAAATCGTTTCTCTTTAGGGAAATCGGAAAAAGCGACTGGGTTTCAGTGCTTCCTGGAGTGTGTTTTATGTACTCTGTTATTTCTGACAGCACACACACTACAGATGGAGAGAGTGTAGAGAGAGAGAGAAGTAATGTAGTTATTTTTAAACATGGCAAAAAATAAATCGACGTACTGCAAGTAGCTGTAAACTGCTGTGTAATTTATAACTTTGTTGTAGGTGTGAACCTGAGGTGTGTAAAATTGTTTTAAGGATTACAGAGCGGTGATTGAGAAAGGAGTAAGGGCAGATGGGTAAAGACTCACACTCACACCTTTTATTTATTCCCCTCTGGAGCAGGGTTTAAAGGGCTCATCTGGTGTACCAGGCCCACCTGTGAGTAACCTTAGCCCACCCCGGCAGCCCCTCATGGGTGTGCCCGTGTAGCAGGACCTGGGCATTGGCTGTGAGAGCTGCACTAGGCTGCTGGAGCTCTTTCTCTTTGGCTGAGACAGAACCAGCTGTAGAAAGTAACCAATGCAGGCAGCACTGCTATTAACAGCTCACCTTCCTGTCTCTTCTCTTCCCCAACCACATGTCTGTCTTCTCCTTTTCTTTCCTCTCTCTCACTGTCTTCTTGTCTATGATTTACCTGTACTGCCCTTGTACACTTCACAACTCCTCTCTCTCTTCTCTCTCTTCTCTCTCTATGTATTCTGCCCCTACTTTTTCTCTCACCCTCTTTCCTTTAGGGCTTGCCTGGGTTCCCAGGAGTGCTGGGCAGACCGGTAGGTTTTCCGTGGCTGTGAATGTTGGCTGCGATGCTTGGTGATGGGAGTTGGGAGGGAAGTCTTGGTGATGATAATGTCTTGTTTATATGTTTGTCATACTGTGTACCTCTCAGGTGTCAAACTCAACGGCTCAATTTCCGTATGGCATTTTTCGAACTTGGCACTTTAATATATTCTATGGTTTGGTCAGAAGCTGATGATTCATTTATACATAATATATAATACTGAAAAATAAATTTTGAGGTGTTAATCATAGCTCTGCTTTATCACACCATCGCACTATTGACACCATCGCACTATTGACCCAAAGTGCTTTATTCCTTCACTATTATATAAAGCAGAATGTTTTATTTTTAGGACATTGCTACGAAAATAAAGTCCAGCTGCGTGCGAGGATGTATCATCCTGATTCATTCCGGTTTTCGATCCATCAGATATCAGTAACATCTGAATCAAAGTCACAGCAGCTTCTTGGTCTTCTACTGTGATCAAAACTGTCTTCACTAACCGTCGTTGTACTTACACTGATGACTTTGGTCCAAAAAACGTGAGCACTAGGCTTCTTAACACGTGACAGATAAACCTGCTGATGCATTTCAGGATCTGGAGTCAATATCACACTAAAGCTGCTTTAATGTGCAACTGCTTTGACTTTGACACCTGTGTGTTTTTATGTTAATGAGTGTGTTACAATTGCATACACAAATGTTATGTATGTGTGTACTTCTGTATGTTATATCTGTGTGTTTGTGTGTGTGTGTAAAACCCAAGCTGTATAAATGCAAAAAACTACTATAAGGTTATTTGTGCATGCGTATGTGTGTAGGTGTACGTGCTAGTTCTGTTCTGTGTGTGTGTGTGTGTGTATGTATGTGTGTGTGGCTGAGAGCTTCTGCTGTGTGTTAGTGACGTCAGTGATGTCTGTTGCACAGGGAAACCCTGGAGAGCCAGGAATTCGAGGACCACCTGTAAGTATGAGCTACTTTTCTTTTCCACACAAAAGATTCCACCCTTTGTCATGTCTCCACTGCAAATGAGACAGATCTCAGACTGCAAAATCATCTCGTGCGACTAAAAAATGCCGTTTGAACCAAGACACAGAGGCGCCAGGAGCTCCAGTGTGCCGCTGTTTCATTTCCATAACAATAACTCAATCAATAAGGCATCAATAAGTAAGACATGAGCAGTGAGAAAATTATTGTTGGAAAATATTCGAAGATGCAAGACTGCTTTTACACTTGGCCCTTTCTTTCTTTCTTTCTTTCGTGTTTTCTAGTATCAGCTAATTAACTATCCAAGCTTTCTCTCTAGATTAGATTTATTATTATCATTAATGCAGATAAAATAATCGGTGTACCGCTGGTGATGAGCAGGTTGACGCCACTTCAAGTACCAGTGAACATCCCAGAAACACACACACACACACACACACACACACACACTGGGCCTCATTTATCAAGCCGAATATGAACCGATTTATTCGTAAATTGTTGTATGAGCATTTACACAAGAAATTTGGTATTCGTGAAAATTCCGTAAATTCAGAAAAACGTTCGCACCCTACTCGTGCTCCGGCGTGTGTGCAAACGTAAACCTTGACTTGACTGCTCACTTCATGTTTTTAAGTCTGCAGCATTTAGCGGAGGATATTATCCAGATTTACAGAAGTGCTTTGGAGTCTCTATCAAAAACACGCACTCGTGCTAGATCACAAGGTCCGGGACTAAGAGTGCCAGCGAGAGCATTTTGAAAACCAGTTGATTTTAAATTACTGGCATTAATTAAAGAATATTAAAAGTAAAGAATGCGAGGAGAAAGCTATGAAACCTATAAATTAAAAATGACCTATTATAAAGCTATAGACAGAAACCTGTAAAGCCCAAAAGTGGTTGTTTATTCTATCCAGCTGCGTAACACCTCGGCCCTCAACGGACCTCAGTGGAAACATGCGACAGAAAAATCTTGCTGTTTTCCCGACACAGCGTCAGCACTGCGTTGGTGGAAAATTACGCATCTCTTATATACACATGTGTAACTACACAAATGCACAGAGAACCTTCTGATTCTGGGTCTCGTTACAGGGACCAATGGGTCCAAACGGACCTCCAGGACCATCAGGTGTGAAGGTCAGTGTACTGCACAAGTGTTGCTCTGTATCCATTCATAATGACTGACTGTGTCTGGTTACAGTCCGTAATGATAAGGCTGTGTGTGTGTGTGTGTGTGTGTGTGTGTGTGTGTGTGTTAAACCTGTAGGGTGACCATGGAGAGGCAGGAGTAGGAGTTCAAGTAAGTCTAATTATTAAATTAAATGTATTCTGTTTAACTGCATTTAAGAGGTGCCATTGCATCGCAGAGTTACACGGGTAAAACACAAAAGTCTTCCAGATGTACTCACATATATATATATTTATATTTATATATATATATATTTTTTTACAGGGCCCTCCAGGACCTCAAGGCATCCGAGGATTGCCCGGACTTACAGGCACACCAGGAGCTATTGTAAGATAAATCCTACTGTTTAGCCTTATTATTAGTCCTAATACATATCATTTTTATGGAGTAGTTGTTTACAAAGTGTGATTATTGAGCACGGCTGTCTTTCATGTTCTGCTTCCCTGGAAGTCAAATTAATGAGGCCAAAAACTGGCAACTAAGATAATTTAGCTCAGAAGTAGGACAGGCTGTGGATATAGCACATATACAGGATATATCTTTATCCTCTCCGGTGACGAGGCTTATGCTTTGTGCTTACGCTTTAGAGAAGAAGAGCTTTGACTGCCATTTTATTACATCGTCATCACATGTAACTGCATTACTGTAGTCTGGATAGCGTCTGCATTTTCTCTCGGTGAAGCGTTTAAGTGTGAGGTGGCTGTGTGTTGTCTGTACAGCATCAAGGTGCTGAGAAATATATGAAGCAAACATATGAAAAAACATTTTCTTTTGCGAACCTTCTGCGTTCACGAACACGGAAGCGTAAGTAGCAGCGTTTCAAAAAAACCTCCGGTAAGACGGTGAACAATGGCAGCAAATGCAGCTCGCAATCCCCGAGGCGTTCTGAGACATCCGTTCTTCAGCTCTCACTCAGTTCCCACTGATGTGCTTGGGAGAAAGCAATGGCTTTGTGCTGGGGTGAATGTTTCAAGAGGCAGGCTGTAGCCGGCGTTTCAAATAAACCACTGAGTAAAACACGGGGCTAAAAACAGCCCCCTCTCGAAAGGAACGGACAGAAAAGCCAGCAATGTGTGTAGAAACACGCTCCTGCTGCAAACCACGACTATGCAGCTGTTCGTCCAGATACATGAGCTAGCTAAATATTATACTATATCTATTATACTACAGAGCTAGCTACTTTGTTGGTGCTGTGTTTATTAGCAAGTGCGCTAACTTAAACAAACTAGTTAGCTAGCCAAGTGTGAAAAATGGAGCTAGCTATTTACTGACCTAAATCCGTTATTCGATAGTTTAGATTTGCTGTCACGCATGCATTCATTCCCAGATATGACAAGAAAGGTCTATAGGGAGTCGAGTTTCCTTTCTCCGGTTGTTGAACAAGCTAAGTTTTATCAGCAGCCTACTGAACCCGTAAAGGAAAATCTGTCCGTCCAAATACTTAATCTGCTTGTGCCGGGTTTGATCTGTCATAGATCAACATTTGAAAACGCCAACTACAGCATAATCGACTGCACTATAGCAAGCAGAACATACCAAAGCACACCGCATCATATGATTAGATTTGCATTCATCAAATTCTGATGTTATATTTATTTAGTCAGTGGCACACTTTTCTCAGGCAGTTATGTGCTGAGGTGCATGGACAGTGCTGTATCTTTCTCATTGCTGTTCACAGAGCAGCTCAGTAAACTGGATAAGGCAGATATGCATAATGCTACTGATTCAGCTCTTCAGTCATTAACATTTCTGACTACTGTATCGTAATTGATGGCTTTTGTCACACACATGACTGGTGTTATCTGTCACGCAGCTCTATTTAATCCAGCTTGTGTGGGATGCTGCATCTCTAGCTGCCTCACACAGTTGCTTTAGTTCTTCTTTTTTTGCCTTCTTGTTCGACTGCCTCAAAAAAAATGTAAATAATTCTATGAATTCTTCTGCGAAAACAATGGAAGTACGTGTTCCTTCTAGCAACCAATTGAAGAAGGATCAGTTTAGCCAGCTCTGGCTGTAGCTGCTCTGCCGCACAATTTCCCAAGGAAGTACGACACTATAAATACAACGTGACGACACGCATACAGTCTTCATCTCCAAACTGCTAAACGGAGCGTGAACGTAGGGTCGAAGGTGCAAACCCGTAAAGGGTCGTGTGATGTAAAACGACAGATGGCAGCCAGGATTATTTTTTTAATAGTTAAATTATTATTATTTAATAGTAAGGTTTCTCAGTAACATCACAAGCTGTGTGTGTGCGTTATTTATTTATTTATTTTTTGTCTAATTAACTTTAAGAGAGAGAAATATAGAGAGAGGCTGGTGAGAAGATGACGGTAAGAGCTGCTATAACACACGTGAGAACAGGAACTAACTTATGGACTTGTTATGTTCCACGACATTAAATGAATATACGAATATAAACGAATTAAAAGTATGATGCCGTTGTTTAAAAATTGAGCATTCTGTTAGAGCAGTATCT
The DNA here is from genome assembly GCA_037577455.1 of Pangasius macronema. NCBI lineage: Eukaryota > Metazoa > Chordata > Actinopteri > Siluriformes > Pangasiidae > Pangasius > Pangasius macronema. Next base: position 2,318,193 of record CM074946.1, read on the forward strand.
CACGAGCAAGTGTTTGCATGTTTGTAGGATTGATTAGATTTTGGAAATTGATCTGAACAGATTTTGAAGTTTACTTTAAGGGTATTTCAGGCATACAAAATTGTAACAGGAAGGACTAGACCTGTTGGTGGTGGAGGCATCGCTGTCGATGTTGGCGTCAAGTTCAACTTGTTTAAAATAAAGAAATCAGTAAATAATCGTTGCCACTTTAAGGGGCATGCGCTCGATAAAAACTTTACTTAACATTTTACTTAACATCCAGCGTCAGCGCGTTGTATCAGTCAGAGGTAGAGCTGTAACTCGTATTTTCCCGACATTATGAAGTCTTCAGAACGCCAGCTGCTCTAGGTTAAGAGGAATGAAACGCTTCGTGATGTGCTGCTACAGGAAAATAATCGAGATTATTGAAAACGTAGCGTTCATCCAACTTCAGAAACACTAATAGCCGTGTTTTGGCATTAAACATTAGCACTAAGATCCTTCCATTTTGATACTACTGAGCAGATATGAACACTGGGTCTGATGTTCTGGAAAGCTCCTCAGTTGGTTTAGGTCGTATCTACAGGAAAGGATTTGTACCTTCCCTTTCAACCCAAATTCTTCAGCACAACAAAGCAAAGAACACCCAGACAAAACAGCTTCAGCACTCTGCATGTGTAAATGCATTAAGCCTATAGGTAACTGAACGCATCAACATTTCTTTTAACTCAGCAGAGACAAAAGAGATGACCATTTTCAGCTCCAAAGATAAGAGACGTAAGGTTAATGCCTGGCTCGAATTTCTGTCTCCACAAGACCTTAACAAAAACCTGTCCGTGCACTTATCTCCAGCAGAGCAGATTACAGTAATGGCCTCTTCACTGCTCTATCCATCAGACAGCTGCAGCTCATTCAGAATACTAACAAGGATGAAAAGACATTTACACGTTACATCCTTACTCTGTTTCCCAGTCAGCCACAAGATTGATTTCAAAGTGTGAGGGAAAAAAAATCAGTAAATAGGCTTGGACTTTAATACAGTGTGCTCCATCCGTGTGCTCCAGAGGATCTGATATCTCTCACATGTTAGCAGAAAAGCAGGGAGAAAGCGTTTTTCCCACCTGTGCTGCGCCGAGCCGGAACAAATCCCTCAACAACTGCATTCCTCTTTTAGCACCTTAATATTCTCTTCCCACTTCTTTCACTTTATTTCAAATGAAGGTGTCTTCGTTTTAGTTGTGATTTTTATCTTGATGTTATCTTTAGTTCATTTGGATTCTTTTTCATTCTTGTGCTATTTAAGTCACCTAGTCTTTGCTTTTTACATTTCAAAACAGGAAGCGTCTGTTAATCCGGGTTTTTAGTTCAAAAGAATGTACTGAAAAATGACATTCTTGGCCTTGCACCTACTGTGTGTGTGTGTGTGTGTGTGTGTGTGTGTGAGCACACGCACTGTGCTCTCATCTGAATCTTGTTAATAACCACTCAATGCAGAAACGGGAGACTCAGCTGTCCCATTAGGGCCTAATTATGTTTCTTTTTTAGAAAGTGTTAATGGATCGCTGGAACATTCCCGTCTGCGTGTGCTCTCTCACTGGCCTAGCTTCATAACTGTATATTTAACAATCATTTCAGAAGGTTTCAGAAGAATGCTTGACTTTTTCATCCTGTAGATCAACTGGTAGACCGTGATCCCAGCAAACTATTTCAGCGAGCCGAACCAAGTGCTTGACAAAATACTTGAAAAAAAAATAAAACTGGCCATAGTTCAGTGTCTAAAGTGTTTGAAATATGAACCGTCACAGTTTTATTTAGCTGAAAGCAGCTCATCAGGCCAGAGACTAGCTCCAAGGCTAGAGACATTAGCTCAGAAACGGATGAATTGACAACACGGCTTGTTTAGAAGAAGAAAAAAAAAGATGGCAGTGAAAACAGAATGTTTAAAGTGGTTTGAACAGAGAAGTGCGTTTTCATTCCCTTTTACAAATTCATCATCTCTTCTGTTCAGAGTCAACGTCACTAATGAAGAGTAGTAACATGAAGCACCACTGCAGGAAAAACACACACACACACACACACACACACACACACACACACACACAACCACTTCTAACTGTCTTGTATAGCCATGAACTAATCACTAATGGTTCAGGATTAAAAGTTGATTTTAGTTGAATATAAAATCAATTTAAGGTTAAGTTGTTGTCTATTGTTTTTTTTATAGGGGCCACAAGGACCTCCAGGCCTCCCAGGACAAACGGTGAGTCTGGAGTGACACAGTCAGAACTGTACTGATGACGTCCTTATTCCTCTCACACTCACTGTTTTCCACAGGGTGAAGGAGGAAAGCCTGGGGTTCCTGGTAGAGATGGCATACCTGGAAAGGAAGGAACACCAGGCTTACCAGGAAAACAGGCAGGAATAGAATTCAAATTCAATATCATCCGTGTGTGTGTGTGTGTGTGTGTGTGTGTGTGTGTGTGTGTGTGTGTGTTTAAACTCCTTTTCTGTTTTCATGCTTGTGCTTTTTCTCACTCCTCCTCCAATTCCCCACAGGGTATCGCTGGACCGGTTGGACCTCCAGGGCCGAAAGGCGAGCAAGGGGACAGCGGGCCACCTGGAAAAGTGTGTACGAATGTCTGAATGTGTAAAGTCGGCGTTGTAATTGACACACACCTTCTTTTATACCTACACACACCATACACAGACAGGGCTGGTCACATATCTGACTGTGTACCTTTTGTACATCTGAAGGATTGAAAGCGATGTCCACTAGGGGGCAGAGCAGAGCAGAACAGGAATACCCCGGGGCAGCAGATTTCAGAGCAGGAATACCCCGGGGCAGCAGATTTCAGAGCAGGAATACCCCGGGGCAGCAGATTTCAGAGCAGGAATACCCCAGGGCAGCAGATTTCCATTTCGACCTGTAAAATGGGATGTGCATTTGATGCTGTAGAGATGTCATACAAATTCATTTTTTTGTACCACGACACTGCTGAATTCTAGATTCTGATTGGTCAGAAGTTTTTGTCGTTTTCTTCAACAGCAGCTCTGACGATAGGCCGAGGTTTAATGAGCTAAAACTTCACTTCTAAATGTTTATTTACCTTTTACCGAAGGAGTCTCCAGTGTCTTTACTGTAACTACTTGAACTTTATCCATGTTGGCAGACATTGTATTTTGTGGTTTCTAGCTAGCAAGCTGTATTTTTTTTTTTTTTGGTTGGACGTTTGGGGGACAAAGTTAGGGAGGCCAGATTAAGATGGTTTGGACATGTTCAGAGGAGGGAGAGTGAGTNATAGGGATAGGTGGAGAGTGATGATTCGCTGTGGAGACCCCTGAAGGGAAAAGCCCAAAGAAGAAGAAGAAGAAATTCGAGAAAGAAAAAAGGAGGCTGTAACGTAAGCAATAGCAGAACTAACTTGTTTCACGGATTCTTTAGTAAATACAAATTTGCTGTAAGGAATAAAACACTCCAAGATGTGCTGTTATAGGAAAATATTCAACTCTGATCAACACTTTACACCATTGAGCAGATTACTTACTTCTGTGTATGTAGAGCAACTTTTAGATTAGTGGATTTGTACAAGAGGTTTATTAACTACTCATTTTCACTAAAATGCCTGTGATATAAATGTGTGAATGTGATGGTGATTTGATAGTTGCTTCAGTATCAGTCATCTTGTACGTGCAATTAAATTCACGTATAATATCGGCCTAATGTATATACACAAACTTCATATCCTTATGCCCTTCATATCCGTCTTCCTCCTGCTCTATCAACTTCTCTCCGTTTCATTTCTCTCTCTCTGTGTGCAGGCGGTAGCCGGACCCCCTGGAGTGAAGGGTGAGCGGGTGAGTCACTGCACTGCTTACAGCTCAGGATACCAGTCTGCTTCTGCATTACAGGATTGCATAACAGAACTGACTGTACTAATCATTTTTGATTATCTTTGGATGTTTACAGGGTCCTCCTGGTGAAACACTGCCTGGAGTCCCAGGAGAAAGTGGCTTACCTGGATTGCAGGTGATTCTCATCCTTCATACAATTCACATAAATCCGTAATATTAATATATAACATTGCATCACTTGTAGTAAATGTACAAGATTTAAAAGGGCTATAAGGAATGTTAAAAAAACCCACATGAACAGTTGTTGTGTATCCTTTTTACATTATTATTATTATTATTATTATTATTATTATTATTATTATTATAATACAGCTCATCACGATGCTTTTGAATATGCAAATCCGACATGCTCTCAACCCCACACACATTGCTTACTTACCTTGGGCTGAATTTGCATACTGGACAGTGATAGGCTCTTACATTTGGTGATGTAATAACATTTGCCAGTGGCATGTTCAAAGCGCAGGGAGATTCTCCTGAAACGTTTTCACACTTTGACCATTCTGCACTCGGCAACTTAAATTGAATTTACTCATAAAAACTGTGTTGTAATGTTTCAGGTGAGTGTAAGAAGCAGCTTTTATAGCAATCAGAGATTATTTGTCATGTTAGTTAAGTGCTCATGACGTGGTGTTTTTGAATCCCAAGCTTTTTTATTTTTTTTCACAGGGTATTAAAGGAGATAAGGGACCAGCTGGAGTCAAAGGTGACAGAGTGAGTATATAAACCCTGCATACGGAGCCCCGGCATTTCTTTTCCACCTGCACACAGAGACGCTGCACTGATGATTTCTAACATGTTCTTGTCCTGTAGGGCACAACCGGTGACCCAGGGGAGCCTGGTGAAAGTGTGAGTATCTGCTTATTCAGACAAGCAACAATCTGCCATTAGCCTGGTGTGATTTTAAAGACTTTTCTGTCTCCTTCTGTCTTATCAGGGACAAAGAGGACCACTAGGGCCTAAAGGAGCCAAAGTAGGGCCCTAATTCTGATTCTGCCATAATATGAGACATATTATCTCAGCAGTGTGTGTTCAGTGATTTTGCTGTTTTTTTGTTCGTGTATTTCAGGGTGATGCAGGTGTTGGACTTGTTGGCCCTCCAGGACAAACTGGACCCGCAGGCTTAAAGGTATTAAACATATTTACAGCCACAAATACACACAATGCTTTCTCTGTCTTTGTTGATGGTTTTACTTTTTTGTGTTAACATAGCTAAATAATACTAATCTCACACTTAACACTGTAGAATTAGAGAAACCTTGTTATCTGACTACAATCAGGGGTTGATATGATATTTTTATCATACACAATGTGTGTCATGTACTTTAGAACTGGAGTGGTGGGAAAATAAAAATAAACCTTTTACAATTTTAAAATTCAGTATCAAAGTTTAGCCTCAAATCAGCTATGTCATATATATATATATATATTTAAAAAAATTTTTTTTGGGAGTGTTATAGTAGTATAACGGGATGACGATGGTCACGTCCTGAGTAGAAGAGTAGAAGAGTCTCACTACGTGATAATGTGCTGCACACGTGACCCTCCACACTTAACTGCTAGTGTTGACACCTTCTTCTGAACATGTTAACATGCACGAAGCTGAAAGCTGAATGTGCTGAAAGGTTGATTAACATAAAGAAGAGTAGTCTGTAACTACATGCCATTATTATACGTTTTATTGTAGTATTTAAAGAAAAATATTAAAAATGGCATCTATCATCATGAGGCCTTTTTGTCTCCAAAATAAGATAAATGTTGTCTTTTTAAACTCACAGATTAGCTGTAAATATAAACATGATCTGTGTTTTTTCTGCGTAAGGGCGATCCTGGTCTCCCAGGCCCTCCAGGCCCACCTGGACCTCAGGGTACGTCCGGAACACCAGGACTCGCTGGCCAAAGAGGGGAAGCTGGCCAGCCGGGAAATCCAGGACCTCCAGGAGAGAGGGTCAGTGTGAACACTCGACATTAATGACTGTGGGGATTTAGAAGATTTCCTGGTCTTACCAGTATGTAAAAACTTCAGGATAATCTTTATGCCCTACACGTCTTTGGAAGTCGAAAGTTCTCTTTAAATGACGTATGGAAATTCAGATGCTGCTAAACTGTATTGACAGTAGACAACAAGACTAGTTTCTTCATTTGTAAATTTTGGAAGTTAAACTGAATTTATCTTTTAATATGATGCTCCAGTTTGGCAGCATGTTCTACCAGTTTGAAGATCTCCTTATTCAGATATAAAGCTGCACACTGGCTGATGGTCTGGAGTGTGATCTGGGCGCTGATTAGGATGAGCGTGAGGATTAACAAGAGTAACACTGGCTCATTCGAAGACCAAACACAAATTCCCAGACGTTCCGAAGTATCCGTTTCGTCCTTGGGGTCCCTGTCGACCATTAGGACCTTGTCCTGGACCACCGGTGAGTGTGAAAAGTGATGAATTTGAGTATTTATGTGGGTGAAAGAGAAAATTGTCTTTTTTTTTCTTGGTGTTCACTCTTTCTCTTTCTTCCTATTAGGGTAGTCCAGGTTTACTCGGGCTCAAAGGCGATAAAGTAAGTGTGTCATTTTATTATTACTGAATAATCATATTCATGTATATACATTTTGCTCTGAGTTTCCTTCAGCTGAAAAATGAAATATGTGATGAATAACTGTCTCTCTCTCTCTCTCTCTCTCTCTCTCTCTCTCTGTCTCTCTCAGGGAGAGGTTGCTGTAGGAGTACCAGGACAGAGAGGGGAGAGAGGAGTAGGACCCGGAGCCCATCCTTTGGAGTGTATATTCTAAGAAAATAAACAGTAATGTGTCCTTTACTTCTTCTATTACCATACAAGGCTCTAAATAAACTGTAGAAAAATTATACGAGATGTACCTTTAGCTTTACTTATTATACTTACTTGTATAACCTGTAAGCTTTTGAATTATTTCTGTGTTTCTTCTTTAAGAAGTGATTGATTTTCTATTGATATCGTCGAGCCAGAAAGGTGCACGGTTACGTTTTAATATGAGTACTATGTGCCAACGTATGTCACAAACGAACGACACGTGGACATCCCTCTTCTCCCCGCTCGTCCTTACCTGCCTCTGAGAGGACCTCCGGTAATTATGAGTGCATTTCCTGTTCTCCTCCTGTCTACGTTACCTGTTTATCTTATTTTCTCTAGCCAGCCCATCCCATCCATCGCATCCATCGCATCTCTCCGGCTCCAGTGTCTGGGCCTGTTGCTCTGTCCTATTAATCTTCATCACGCGGTGCCCAGAAAAAAAACAAAAAACGTAGCAGTTCTGTCTGTGTCACGGTCATGATGACTGATCTCGCCTTACAGATAGAGAGCTCAGTATCTCAGTGTGTTTAAGGGAACAAGCGGAGCATGACGTATGAGGAGAGTGGTTATCTTAATCACACTGCTCTTATATATACACTCACCTCTCCCACTCACTGTCATTTACGACTTCTTAATACACTGTGCGTGAATTAAAAATGCACACATATGCAAACCTGGTGGCTCAGCAGCAGACCGAGGACTTAACCCAAGAGTTTATGGGTTTCATACATAGCTACTAGTGTAGATCAGTTATTTGGGCAAACTATTTGAATGAATTTTACATTTGTGTACATTGATGATAAACACTTACTCAGTATCCATGACACTACGATAGGGTTTCACTGCCCTGTAAGTGATGTTTTACTGACAGATGAGTTAGGAGTGGTCCTTGTGGGTAGCTGTGCTGTGTAATATTATTACGTGATCAATAGCCAATGACGCTGGAGTTATGGGACACGCTGTACTGTTATATTATTCTCATAATATTAAGCATGTATGTATGAGAAGAGTTTGCAATATTGTATTATTCTTACCATTTATAATGACATATGTCGTCATACACCACCCTTCACCAATTCCGAGACCCAATGACTAGTCTTCCAATTCCCAATTTCGGGGTCGACTGACAAGCTGCCACTGTTGGCCCTTAACCCTCTGTGCTCCGTGGTGCCGTGTCATGGCTGACTCTGCGCTTTGACCAGCTTTTGAGATATGCCATTGCTGTAATGTAATGCTGTAATGTATATGTGGAAAGAAAACCCTGTAGTGCCATTAACACAGAACGCAAGGATAGCTGACCTGAGCGTGTGGAACAGTGTTAGCGAGCTTGCTCATTAACAGAGAGCACAAGGGTTAGGGTTAGGGTTAGGGTTAGAGAAGCTCCCTATCTGAGTCGCGTGCCGAGCAGTGAGATACGCCTGGTTTCACGTTCCCTTGCTTGTCGGAGCTACAACCTGCTCACGAATCAAGTTGAATTTTGCGGCTTTGGAGGCGGGAAACAAGACGTACATTCCCACTGGTCACTCTCAACCAGTCTCCTATGTATAGTGTTATAATTCATAATATATTAGTAATATTATGTGTTGAGACTACACACGTCCCTAAAGGTCCATCGTTTCCGCCGTCTCCTCTTTTCCATTCTCATTGACACACATTGTTTTTAATTAATATTCAGGACGTGTAACAAACATCTTTCTTCATAACTCTAGGGTGAAGCAGGAGCTCTAGGAGAGAAAGGAGAGAAGGTAAATGTCTTATTATTGATGTTCGATAAATAAATGCTTGCTCTGGCAGTATGAGCGAATGCTTTATTCGACTTTTTGTTTTGTCTTTCGTAGGGTGAAACTCTGTTGGTGGGTGGGCCTCCTGGAGAGAAAGGGAATAAGGGCGAAACGGTGAGTTTGTCTCGCTTAAAAAAGAAAAACGATCAGGACAGTCAAAAAGTGTTTAGCCTTTATTTTAGGTACAGCTAGTAATGGTTAGCTAGTGATAGCTAGTTAGCTTTTGGATTAAAATAGGCAGATTATACACGTGTCCAATGCACATGCACGTGTCCCTAGTGCTTATCTGCTTACCCGAAAATGCACGTGTCCCTAGTGCTTATCTTTTGTTAGCGACAAAGTGATATAAGAGCTTTAAATTTTGCGATGCACTACATGTCCAGCAAAATGCACTCAGCCTTATAGATTTACCCAGTTGTATATGGTACATTTACTGGTATGAGCTCGGTACAACTACACTTTAGTCCACGACTTGAGTCCAAACTCCTGTGGAAGGACTGAAGGACTCATCCTTAAAGTTCTTGGTTTTTGGTTCTTCCTACTTGGAAGTGGGAATTTTGGAATTCATTCTGTTTTGGGCGGTAGTAGGCACAGTGCGTTATTTGTAAATCCTCTGAACATACAGGATTGCAGATAGAGAATTTTGAGAACTTCATGCATGCTGCTCTCTCTGTCTGTCTCACACACACACACACACACAGTAATACTCAGGACACTTTATGTCTTCGTAGTAATTGGTGATTGTTTGTTACTTAGTTAAGATATGGCCCTGTATTCTCTATTCCGTTAGATTTCTGAAAGTAAACGGTAGACGTGTTTTCACAGGGAGATCGAGGTGCTAAAGGATTACAAGGTGAAAAGGGCATTAAAGGTCAAGAGGGACCACCTGGGGTACAGGTGAGACACTTGCGTGTACAGATATGGTTAGAAAAGCATCGTGTATTTGTATATTGTGTAGCGCAATATTTCTTTTCACCTGTGTGTAGGGTCTGCGTGGAGAGCCTGGTGAGAGGGGGTCACCGGGGTTTCAGGGCGCTCGTGGTCCAGGAGGACAGAAGGTACGTTCTGGAAATGTTTCTATAGCTCAATCTCAGATGGTGTTTTTCACAAACTTTGAAATATGTTTGCTGTGTAAATGGGATCAGTAGACAGTAGCTCTGTCCCGGTACTTGATTGATGACGTGGTGTCATCAGCACTGCTGGAAGGCAGGAACATTCAAACAAAGCAACACGAGCACGGCACTCGACCCAGAGAAAGGACCCTGAGTCTTTCACAGGGAACCACACAAGAGACTCCACCGATATTTTTTGCGTGCCATATAAAACTCTGAGCAGTTAAGCTGTTTTAAGTGCAACTTTTCCGACATCTTCAGGACAGAGGTGTTTACACTTTCTGGTTTCTGTGTAACATGACAAGCTGCAGGGATTTTTCTTTGTTTATTTGTTTATTAGTAAAAAGAGAGGCTGGCGATACAGATAGCTGCTGTAGCGTAAATGATAATAGGAACTTGTTTTGTTCAACAACATCAAACTGTCAGGAAAACGCGAGGCGGATTCAAGTGCGAGCTCGGTGATGCTTTAATGAGATAGCAAGAAAACAAACAGACTGAGTATAATGAGAAGAGAATCGTGGCTGCAGTGATGGCAGGTGTCCTCGGTGGCGCTCAGCTAGTCCGCCAGAGTGCACGGAACCGGAAAACAGAGCAACCGCGGAAACTGTGGAAGACACAGACATGAAAACAACGAACTGACAAAAGACAGGACAAACGCTGAGGCTTAAACAGAGCCGTAAATGAATGGCAGCTGAAACATCAGCATCAGCAGTTCTGTAAGTCATGCAAATTCAATTCAGTTTTATGTGTATAGCACTTTTAACAATGTACATTGTTAAAATTTGAATTTATCCCTAATGAGCGAGCCAGTGGCGACGGTGGCAAGGAAAAACTCCCTGAGATGATATGAGGAAGAAACCNAGTGCGATTATAAATAAATCCCTTCTATTATTGTGTACTATAAGGACAAGTAGTGTGATTGTGCAACCAATAAATTCATCACAGTCTCCACAAGAAGTCCGGTTGGTTAAAATCCACTGTCCACTGATGGAGTCCTGAGTACATAGCTGCTCGTGGCAACCGCAGCCCCAAAGCCATTACAGTACAGCTGTACAGTACAGGAGTTGCACTGACACCCACAGCGCTCGCGTTCTGCAGAGTTATCCGTATCGCTATGCTTGATCTTAAACTGGTGTGATTCCTTCGTAACGAAGCTGTTGTAGTCACCAACTACTGTGCTACGATTGGCACCGGTGGACTGGTTCGTCTTTGCCGAGGTAAAAATGTCGTCGTCGTCCTGTCTTTAAAGCAGCAGGTCTTCAGGCTAACCACGGGCCATTACGGAGCATGACAAAAAAAGAAAAAAAGCATTAAATCAGTTCTGCAAGCGTGAAGCAGTTAACTGGCATTCCAGGGTCCGGGACACAATGCACAGAGGTCTTTATTATATTCATATTCACAAGTGAAATTTAATAAGTTGTATGCATTCTGGATGAATTTATAATAATATCAGTTTGCTTTGGGGCGCCGTTAGTATTCCTGATATGCACAGACAGAATCTAATATAATCGTAAACATATTATATTTGTTAATAGCTGTAAAGTTTACGCTCTGAGATATATGTCATGTCACATAAGAATATAATTGTGACGGAGGATTAGATTAGATTAGATTAGTAATCTAATCTAATCTAATCACTGCACTCTAACTAATCTTTATATAATATTTCTTTGTTCTGCTTGAGCCTTAATTGAGCATTTTTCATTGTTCTCTTTCACGTTTCACAGCAGTATAAATCGATTTATTCACATTAGCAGTGCTTAATATTTAGTTTAGACCACCTCGTTGTTGAATTCTCAAATCTGATTGGTCCAAATGAATTTTCTATTCTACAGCAGCTGCAAATCACAGGTTCAGATTTCTATATTTCTATCATCAATCTATCATTTCTATAGTAACACCTTCCACAGGGGCTCCATATAATCTAACCCTGTTTATGAGCTGAATAAATACGTGTCTTTATTTAACAGATACGGTGGATTTTCCGTGAGCAGATGTTTATTTTACATTAACAGGAGTCAGTCAGTGGTACAAGAGACACAGGGAAGACTTCAGCACTCAGGAGTTTATACTTTCCGGGGTCTCTGTAATATGACAAGCTGCATTTTTTTTTTTTTTTTTTGTCTTGTTAATTTCAAGAGTGAGAAAAAGCAAGTCTGGTCAGGGAATAACTGCTATAGTGTAAGGGATGACTTACGCTAGTTAAGGATCTAACTTGTGTATTTCTCAAATGGATAAAAAGTATGAAATGTAGTAGATAGATCGAGAACTCAGGTGTCCATGTCCTCTCGGCCATAGACCGTCTATTCTCCCTCGCAGAGGGAAGCTCGTCACATCCACTACAGAGAGAATGGGAAAGATCTCCCAAAGTCTTCTTAGCTTAGACGGGCAAATTTCTCGAGTAATTAGAGTCTCTCAAACGCCTGTAAATACCAAACGCTTGTAGCTCCTATGTACCGACGCAAATGTGCAGTGTAAACCTACAGTGTGTAACACAGCCTGCGTGTGAGACACAGCTGTTATATACTGCGTTTTCATATTCTATATTTTTATATTCTTTTATATTCTGTATTTTCAGGGAGAGGCAGGACTGCCAGGAGTTCCAGGAGAAGCTGTGAGTGTTGTTCCTTTTTTTTTTTTCAGCATTATCTCCATGATCCCACTTCTGCCCTCTATTTGATGTGTGTGTGTGTGTGTGTGTGTGTGTGTGTGTGTGTGTGTGTGTGTGTGTGTGTGTGTGTGTGTGTGTATTCTCCAGGGTACATCTGGGAAAGATGGCCTCCCTGGCATGAGAGGAGACAAGGGAGAGATTGGAGTCGTGGGCATGAGAGGACCAAAGGTGTGTGATTACTTTTGTGTGTGTGTTGCTCTGGAGTGTATGTATCATCTAACAGTAGCTCCGAAAGGCATATTGACGCCAGAGCATGTGTGTGTGTGTGTGTGTGTGTGTGTGTGTGTGTGTGTGTGCGTGTGTGTTGCATGCAAACACACACACACAAAGGGGTTGATTGGCTGGCGTAACTGAGGGTTATGAAAGATCTTCTGCGGTGTATGAATCACTCCACTCCATATGGAAGCAGATCACACCGTCCCCTTTTCACTAAAACACACACACACACACACACACACACACACACACAGGTACACACTTGCATTATCAGATCTGTTCAGCAGTTCCACTCGCAGCACATAACCAGGTTTAATACTTGCGCGCAGTTGAGTTATGAAGCTGTTCTGAGAATTAGGAGAGAGAAGATTAGCCATGGTGTTACACTCCGTGGTGTTACACTCTGTGGTGTTACACTCTGTGGTGTTACACTCCGTGTGTGTGGTGCAGAAATTACAGCACTGTGGAAGGTGTGAAAAACATTTAAGAGGAAGTAAAACAGTCATTTTATTATATCACGTACATTTATTCACATTGTCTTGCTGATATTCGTATTTCTTCACGCAGGAATACACAGTTTAATACACCGTTTAGCCCAATTAGCTTATTGTTCAGGCATAAAGATGATTTATTCCCAGGATAGTACTCTATCTGTTTAACAGAAGAAGAGTGATGCTGTGAGTGTTCATCGCTAAACTGCTAACGTCATATCACACTTAGATTACACGCCGTGTTTGTTTGGAATATTTCATTAGAACATTCAGTCATTCAAGCAGAGCAAAAGACATTTAGCCAGAAAGTGTAGAACGTGTGTGTGTGTGTGTGTGTGTGTGTGTGTGTGTGTGAGTGTGTGTGTGTGTGTGTGAGTGTGTGTGTGTGTCTTGATCAGGAATAAATGTCTCCCATAAGGATAGGAATATCTGACAGTTTTGACCTTGTGGGGACATTTTGCTGGTCCCCATGAGGAAACAGGAGGAAACAGCTTTTTTTTTTGGTTTTGCTGCATTAATAGTTATATCAATGGCAGGTCCTCACAAGGTTAGTAAGAAGTGTGTGAGTGCGCGTTTGTGTGTGTGAGTGCGCATTTGTGTGTGTGTGAGTGCGCATTTGTGTGTGTGTGAGTGCGCATTTGTGTGTGTGTGAGTGCGCGTTTGTGCGTGTGTGTGAATGCGCGTTTGTGTGTGCCAGTGCGCATTTGTGTGTGTGTGTGAGTGCGCGTTTGTGTGTGTGTGTGAATGCGCGTTTGTGTGTGTGTGTGAGTGCGCGTTTGTGTGTGTGTGTGAATGCGCGTTTGTGTGTGCCAGTGCGCGTTTGTGTGTGTGTGAGTGCGCGTTTGTGTGTGTGTGAGTGCGCGTTTGTGTGTGTGTGTGTGTGCGTGTGTGTGTGTGTGTGTGTGTGTGAGTGCGAGTTTGTGTGTGTGTGTGTGTGTGTGTGCGTGTGTGTGTGTGTGCACGCTAACTAGACCAAACTGTTTGTGAGAACAGGTAATGATGCTTTGGCTGATGATCTGTTGTGTGTGTTTAGCGGAGAGGCTGAGATCAGTCACTGCCGCAGCTTTAATCTCGCTGAGCTGCGTTTGCTGTGTGCCTCGTCTTAGACTTTCTGTCTTTATATTGTAAGAATGTCGCTTTTTATTTTATAAAGATTAGTCTTATGTACACGAAAATCCCTCAGCACCTGTACCATTGTACCTGGTAATGATGGTTTATGTCTGTAGACACTGCAGGTGGAATGATACCACGTTTTCTTTTCTGATATTGATGCTGAAACCTGGAGTATCTGCTGATACCTTTCTCTTTAAAAGCCACTAAGATTTATTTGTTTGTTTGTTTGTTTGTTTGTTTGTTTGTTTATGTCATGGATGCACTTCACATAAAAAAGACAGGGAGAAAAAAATGCACAGCTAAAATCATTATGCATGAAACAGCACCGTTTTTTTTTATTTTTATTCAATTAAGTAAATATAAATAAACAGCGTAAAGTATAAAATAAACATATAATAAAATCAATCCTGAAGATAAAACTATTCTGTTCTGTTCTTCACTTCCTAAGAAGTCGTTTGTGTCGTGCGATTGATTAGCACACTGTCTGGTCATCTGGTTGTTGTTCAAAATGCCGTCATGTTCATGGACACACACACACAAGCTCTCTCTCTCTCTCTCTCTCTTACACACACACACACACTCGGAGCACTTGCCTTAATAACTCTCTCTTATTCACAATGAACTGACAAAACACTCAATATCTTGACTTGATTGAACCTAACTCATTTGCGTAAAGTCACACACCGGGCAGACGGTGATTGAGGTGTGCTTGAGGTGTGTGTAAGTGTGCGTGCGTGAGACGGACAGATAAACAGTGCCTTCGTCTACCGAGACATTTATAGAGCTCTCCTGTGGCTGCGTACACACTTTCATTATTTTCTGTCACCCCGAGTTACTTGACTGACAGCCTCATTGGTTTTACAGGGAGACCGTGGATCCAAGGGAGCGTGTGGACCAGATGGACAAAAAGGAGAGAGAGTGAGTGTGTGTGAGAGAGTGAGTGAGTGAGTGTGTGTGTGTGAGGGAGTGAGTGTGTGCATGCGTGAGTGTGTGTGTGTGTGTGAGTGAGTGTGTGCATGAGTGAGGGTGTGTGAGTGTGTGTGTGCATGAGTGACTGCCTGTGTGAGTGAGTGTGTGTGTGTGAGTGAGTGTGTGCATAAGTGAGGGTGTGTGTGTGTGTGTGTGTGTGCATGAGTGAGTGCCTGTGTGAGAGAGTGAGTGAGTGAGTGTGTACATGCGTGAGTTTGTGTATGTGTGAGGGTGTGTGAGTGTGTGTGCGCATGAGTGAGAGTGTGTGTGTGTGTGTGTGTGTGTGTGTGTGTGTGTGCGCACATAAGTGAGTGCCTGTGTGTGTGAATGAGAGTGTGTGTCTGTGTGAAAGGGAGATAGCGTGTGAGAGTGTGTATGTTTTTGTGTGCATGAGTGAGTGAGTGTGAGTGTGAGTGTGAGAGAGAGAGAGAGAAATATTTGATGAACACATTGATGTGTCCCTTTAATGGAGGATGATATAACTTCTGTTCAAAGGGGGATCCTGGAATGAACGGCAGATCGGGTTTACCTGGAAGAAAAGGAGAGTCGGTACAGACTAACACACACACACACACACACACACACACACACACACACACACACACACACACACACACATCGATTCTCATACATGAAGAAAGTTGTTTCTGCTTCTATCTTGTGTCAGTGTAAACTGTGTTTCAGGGTGATGTGGGATCTCCAGGAGCCACAGGAGCACCGGGGAAAGAGGGAATCATCGGACCCAAAGTATGGAGATGCATCAACAATATTCTACACCCATATACAGCACCAATTATAGAGTACCTCCGAATGTGTATTTCTGTAGAATTCATTTTATTAATTTTATTTTAATGTCCAGGACAAATAATAATATAACCTATTATAGAGAGTAAAAGTGCCGTGTCACAATCTTAATTTTCATTATATTCTTAATTTAAAACTAAATTATTTAATATTGTACAATATTAATATTCAAAATAAAACATATTATTAATTTCTAGCGGGTTCTTTGGCTAAAAGTTTCCGGGTCATCATCCACTAATAATTTGCATATTGGACGTGATTGGTCGAGAGCCATTACTCATGTAAATTTGTGACATCACGGGCTGATATGTGATGCGTGTGACACTGGAGACTCCTTCCATAAACGTTACATAAACGTGTCCTAGCAAAAATACTTCACCAGAGGCGTGAGTTGAGTTGAGTATGTGCGTTAAGGCGTGCGCGTGCGTGTGTGTGTGTATGTGTGTGTGTGTGTGTGTGTGCGCGCGTGTGTGTTCCTTCTCAGGGTGACCGAGGTTTTGATGGTCTAATGGGATCAAAGGGTGAACAAGGAGAAAAAGGTGAACGGGTAAGTTATTACCTCTCTGTATATGCTGTAGGTAAATTTCTTTAAAACAGAGCACTAATACATCATTCTGAACTTCAATCTCTCTCTCTCTCTCTTTCTCTCTCTCTCTCTCTCTTTTAAGGGCCCTCCTGGCATCCCTGGTCCGCCGGGTCCCCGAGGTGTCGATGGGCCCCCAGGCCTGACGGGTCCTCAGGGACCTGCAGGAGTTAAAGGTCCTGAAGGACTGCAGGGACAGAAGGTATGCACAAGAAGTTGCTTAATTTGTGTGTGTGTGTGTGTGTGTAGGTGAACAATGAGTACGCATACTAACCAACTAACCGACTGATCCAAACATGGCACTGTTCTCCTTAAACACTGACCAGCCATTCGTCAGCAAGTCTAGAGAAGAGGAATCGTAAAAACCACGCGATTCCAGCATTTACATCACATCCAGTCTCACCTTTTGAGAATATTTAAATACGTTATTTTTTATTTAACCTTCCTCAAATCCCATTTCTCTCAATATTTCCACCCCTTCTTCCTCACACTCATCAGTGTTAATTATCACACAAACCCCAGTGCTACTTTACACACTTCCCCGCTTCAATTACAGATTTGCTCAGCACGTAGTGGCATACACATCAGCGCCGCTGTGAGCCTCTGCGAGCTAAATTTACCCATAACCCCCTCCTCCGTGTCTCAGCAGACACCTTTACCTTCATCTCCTCAGGAATATGAATCAGCCTCAGACTCTGAAATGACTGTCCATCATCTGTGTATTCTCTGTGGACTGCATAATAACAAAATGACCTTACTGTGACTGCAGTTATCACCAGAATTACTCCTGTAAGCAGGCACAAGTTGTTAAATCAACATTACAGAGCCATTTCTGGAAGGATGCGTCTTGTAAAATGTATAATAATAATAATAATGATCGTAATGAAATAAATGTTGTGGTGCCACGATCGATTATTGTCGTTACAGTTCCACGATGACAACGTGCCGTGTAGTTAGTCATGATGTCTGAGGGCGAGTCGGATGAAAACCTCGTGAGAAAATGTGTAGGAACCTCTGGACTGCCCTGTTATCATCTAACTTCATCATACAAAAAACAAACCGAACAGCTTCCACTCTTTTTGGCTAAGCAGCGCCACACACACTGCCATGCTAGCTTTCCTCAGCTTAGCCTTTCCTTGCAGCCACTCTTTAAATATTGACAATGAAAAAGATTTTATGGAAAGGTAATTCTCAAAAACAAAAAAATTCTCTTTCCCCGATGATATCACAGTGGCTGGGAGCCATTGAGCCAATATGTCTGTACTCTCTGGATGGGCGGGGATGGCATACTCTCCTCCCCTGTCAATCACAGTGAGACTAGCCAATCGTGAGCATCTCTGACCTCGTCTATGCAGAAGAGGGCAGATAGCGCATTCCTCTGAGTGTGATACATATGATCGAGGATATTTGATAGTATTGATAGTATGAGTGTGTGAGTGTGTGTCCAACGCCGTTGACGTGATGACAGTATGATTTCGACACCCCTACTTGTGAGTGTACTTCAGTACTCCTGCATGTCTTTGTTATTAGCGTTGCAAACGTAGGCATGTACCCTGTGTGTCTCAGGGTGAACGAGGTCCTGCAGGCCCTGCGTCGGTTGGCCCTCGTGGTATTCCAGGAATCCCAGGAGAGCGCGGAGAACAGGTCAGTGTGCAGACATGTCTCTCTGTACTCTTTACATTGCTTTAATGAAGTTATGTTGTATTCATTTAATGATGTTGCTCTCATATTTCGCTCTCTTGTGTATCAGGGAGAAATCGGTCTTGACGGAACGAAAGGAGAGAGGGGAGAGCCGGGCATGACGGTCTGAGCGCACGATTCTTCTCGCACATACACACATCACAAGTGGATTAGCCAGGAATTAATTTCAAGAGGCGATATGCTAAATAAAATCACTGCGTGATCTGAGTACTGAGAGGTGTGATGCACTTGAGTGTTTTGGGTGGATGTCAGATGATAGTAAGAGCAGTGATGGCATGAATTTATTATTTAATCATTTTTAAAGCAAGATCTACTCTCAACCAGTACCTTTGTGTTGTTGTTAAAATTATTAAAATAACATGCTAGTAATAAGAGAGGAAATGATGCTTTATCTTATAACAGCAGATGTACGATTCTTTTTCTCCAGCTACATTAAACCTCAGTAAACCTTATTATTTTGGAAGTGTCATTAAATATATCAGGGGCTTCAAACCCTAAATTCACCACGTAGCTACACCTCTGCACTCTCACTACACATATAATACCTCTCCAGCCCAATTTCCTCTGATTAGTCCATGTCATGTTGTGTGCAGGAGGATGAGATTCGAGCTTATGTTCGATCCGAGATGAGCCAGCACTGCGGTAAGTGTTTATCTCATCACACATCACTCCCACCATGTCCTTGGTTATAATATCTTTCCCCTTCCCTAAAGACAGTGACTCACAGTATACCATACCATACCATGCCATAACTCTTTTTTGTTGTCTTTCTCCATCTGCCTGTTTTTCCTCTTTTGAAGCCTGTGGAGGTAAGTGACCTTAAAGCATAACATCTCCGTCGTTAACCTTTTTTTAGAATCCACTTTAGCACTAGCTCAGCATTGAAAAGGTTATGTAGTGTCACTGCGCACCCAAGCCAGCATGGATCACAGGATCATTACTGCATGCTTTAATGACTAGATTTCATTTTAGAAAATCTGACCTGACCTTTCACAGTATGATTTACATTCTCTGTTATGAAACAGGGCATCCGTGGATCATTAAAAATGCTTTTGTTTTGTTTTATTTTAATTGTATACATTTTCAAATCCTTAAATTGCCTTGAGGTCCTGAAATACATTTCAGATATGTTGGATATTTTTATTTTCATTTTACTAAATGTCTTTTGTTAGATGCTACATACCATAAACTTTTCCTTTTTAATCCAGATGCTTCACGAGTTGTTTTGTATCTAAGTGCGACTTTTAAACCACATTGCAATTCTGACTTTTACTCGTCTCGTTGCGGAGTCGTCAGAGAGTCGGTGTGTCTCGCTCGTGTCAGTCTTCCTGATTTACACTGAGAGTTCACCGGGACACCTGAAGCAGCCGGATTTACAGATTTAAATGAGTGTAAATGTTTGTCTTCCATGAGATCTGGGTTAAGAAAGAGAAAATGTA
Organism: Pangasius macronema; assembly: GCA_037577455.1. Classification (NCBI taxonomy): domain Eukaryota; kingdom Metazoa; phylum Chordata; class Actinopteri; order Siluriformes; family Pangasiidae; genus Pangasius; species Pangasius macronema. The sequence continues at coordinate 2,337,789 of CM074946.1, forward strand.
GCTGTAGGAATTGAAAGAAGTGAATGAGGAAATGGATCAACAATCCAAAATATAAGGCAAATAGGAAAGAAAATAAAAGGTTTTAACATTAGCCTCTTGGTTAATATTTTAATTTTTCCACTAATTATGGCTTAACACATCACTATTTGATCATTTATTTATTATATTGAAGGAACACCTGTGAGTCTAACACACTATAAAGCCCTGATTTACTAAGGTACCAGTTTGCGTGTGCAAGGAGAAACATTTACAAAGGATAATTATGTGCGTCATGTCGAAGTCCCGGAAGAAAACAATATGCAGATGAGGCTTTAGCGTCTGCTCTTTTTTTTTCTTGAAAGCAGCAGCGTCAAGTCTCCTCGAGATTCGCGGAGGACCCTCTCAGCTTGACTTTGATTTGGAACGGTACGCAATTCTTGACAATCGATGCCATATTTATCATGAATCGACTTCATAGCACATTATAACATCAATACCAAAGAAACCATCACAAAACCTTCTTTAACAAATGATATGTTAATCAGGGACTCGCACTGCAAACCTTATTTTTTTCAATGTGTCTTGTTTAGTGTCTTTTATTAAATTAAGCATGAATTAACCTGAGGCTGAATTTGTCTTGGTGTTGGCGATATAATGTGTTATAAGCACTGTTTATGATGCATAGTGTGAACAGTTTATAAATGCGTTATAACGTAACGTAATGAGCCTAAACATTACGACCAGTCACAGTTGATTATCTCGTAACGACAGCGCGAGGTCTGGGATATATCAGGCAGTAAGCGAACGGTCAGTTCTCCCAGTCGGTGTGTCGGATGACCTGAGCGTGATGACCTGAGGGAATCCGACCAGGGACAGATCATCATGGACACGCGATTGGGTCAGAGACGGTGTTAGTAAATCAGCTTGCATGTTTTCAACACACGCAAACCTTTAGTAACTCAGGGGGTTAAATATCGTGCGGCGATAAACGGGCATCGTTTCGCGTTCCCATAAACAAGTGTCATGACTCAGCATTAAACGTACTACTGTCACTAAAGTCAGAGTGTGTGTGAGCCTGATGTCTCGCATTCGTGTTAATGTGCTCATGATGTTAATGCATGCTCTGCAGACTTAATGTAGCATTTAAGCGCATGTGTGTATGGGTGGGTCAGCTGGGGAATGATGTTCGATGCGAGATCTGTGGGATCTGGGATCTCTGTGTGTGTATGTGTGTGTGTTTGTTGAGGGGATTTAGCTGGTGTGTGTTTGTGTAATTTTATTGTGGGCGTGTTGTCAGGTGTTGGAGAACTTCAGGGCCGTTCAGCGGTGCAGTCTTTCCGAAGTCGCTCCTCCGCGTCCCCTGAGCGCTCGCTAGCCCAAGGGGACGAGGAGGGTGAGTGTGTTGTCCACCTCTCCATTTATCCTTTCACTGTCATCTGTGTCCACAAGTCCACATGGAGCTTCCTGTGCTTGTATGGCCTGTGATTATCGGGGTGCTTTTTTTTTTTTATTCCACTGTGTGTTTATATACACACTGGAATAAATTGAGTTATTGGGCCCTTTTTCGTGTAAGCTCGAGCGTAGTTTAGTGGAATAATCCCACAACGATGCCTTAACAAATAAAACGAATAAAATCAAATCCGATGTGGCTACTGAGAAAGCAGGTAATCACTCCTGTGTTGTGCTGTTAGAGGAATATAATCAACGACGGGGTGCTGTGAGCACTATTACCACCATGAAGTTCATTATTTTCCTCTAACAGTACGCCCTGAAGTGTTTTATTCCTCTTACACCACAGCAATGTAATTATTATTAATAATTATTTAAAGAAATACACAGCATACATTTGATACGTTTATACTTTTTATCCGTTTATAGTTATATTTAATGTTGCAGAACAACCACAAAACTAGTTCCTGTTCTCATTAGTACATCAGAATAGCTATAAACAATCGTTTCCTCACCAGCCTCCTTTTTTTCCCCCCTCTCACTCTCTTCCTCAAATAATTTTAATGAGACTCCTTCCATAAGTAAACGTCTCCTTACTGAACACTTCACCATATCAGTGATTAGACTGTGAATTAGCCGTTACTATAGAAATGATAACATATTAGAAGTGCGTTAATTAATATAAACCTGCTATTTGCAGCTGCACTACTGTCAGAGCTGAATCAACACCTTCTGACCAATCAGAATCAAGAATTCAACAGCGCTGTGGTAGAAGAGTGCATACGCTTCAGTCTCTTTACATTTACATTATGATCACAGACAAAGGGCCCAGTAACTACAGTGAGATGTTAAGTACGGCGTTTGTATTTAACACTCTCTAATCCAACATGCACTCAGTTGAAGGAATACGCAAAACATTTGTGTTTGTTTTCTGTTTTGTGTTCATACGTGTGTAGATTTGCACCACAGCTAAAAAGCTATTTATTGTAACTAAAGTCACAAACAACATCTCA
>CM074946.1:2343186-2358787 GCA_037577455.1 Pangasius macronema
GTCAACTATGAGTTCACTTAGCTAACATCAAACAGGTATATATTTAACAGTTAAATATCAGTTAACTATATTTATCACGGATATCAGCAAAAACAAGACGGTTCAAACAGCATGGTCAAGCCCGTCACTGTAGAAGCTGGAGTGTGTGTGTATACAGGGTTTTATGGTAAGCACCAGGCGCTTGGAGAAAGAGCCACCGTTCATCTGTTTTAGTTAAGACATTAGATGGCTCTGCTTGGATAGCCTACAGATGGAAAGCCTTAGGACCGTTCACTCAAGTCTCCATCACTGACCAGTTGATATCTTCAGTCTGATACAGAAACTTAAAACTAATGATGCTCATACTCAAGTTCCTGTTAACACTCTTACCGCTGCTTGACGTTATAGTCGAGGAGAGAAACGACTTACAGTCGCGCTATCCAGAGTCAGCTAGAAGAGGATGGGGTCTCTGGAGTCTGGCTCCTCTCAAGCTTTCTTCCTCATGCCATCTCGGGGGGTTTTTCCTTGCCACCGTCGCCTCTGGCTTGCTCATTAGGGATCAGTTTAAATTAAAATTTTATATCCGGATTTCTGGAAAGCTGCTTTTTGGCGATGTTCACTGTTAAAAGCGCTATACAAAATAAAACTGCACAAATTCTAGAAATGAAATACTCCTGAATCAAAATCTGAAGTCTCTACCGAGTTCAGACTATTCTACAGACTGTTGTGTTTTTACGCTGTGTAGTCTGGAATTCTTCTGGAAGTTTTCCTAAAAAGATTTGATCAAAAATGTCATCAGCTTCTGCAAAAAAATACATTTTGGCTGTTTATTCTTAAACTGCAGCAGCTGGAACATCTGGAACAGAGCTGATCTGGACCATTCATTCATTTTAGCCACGATACGGCAAAATCTGCTCAGATTCACGACTCTAACATGACGCATGCTTTATTAAAGGCTGATGTTATTGAGCTGGAGCTTCTCTCTGGCGCTGTTCATCTGCTGCTGTTCTTTGCTATTTTGATTTTGTGTGTGTGTGTGTGTGTGTGTGTGTGTTAGATCCGTGCGTCTTGTCACTGGATGAGGGCGGCTGCTCCAGATACACTCTGCGCTGGTACTTTAATTCTCAGGTGGGCGAGTGCAGACCCTTCATCTACAGCGGCTGCGGAGGGAACGCTAACCGCTACACGCACAAAGAGGAGTGTGAAAAAGACTGCCTACACCAGAGCAGAGGTACACACACACACACACACACACAACCATGTACAGTAAGCAGATATGGTCTCGTTCTCATTCTCATTGAGATTTTTTTTAACGCTACACAGACTCCTCTAATTCGTGTCTTGTGTGTGTTGCAGATGCTCTGGGGTCGAAGAGCGGACGGTAATGACGGAGCTGCACACACACTCTCCAGCACAGCACCGGCGTTCAGTGTCCTTATCACGCTCATCTGATGCCTCTCACACGACAACTGTCCTCGGTCGTGCCATTTGTTTTTTAATCATAGTTTATAATCCATTTCTGCTTTTTACTTTATCTTTTATTTTTATTTATTTTGTTTATTGGGCAAGTTCAACCATATTCACAACTCTTTATCTCGCATTTCATTCATGAATAATCCAGGATTTCCAACCACTTAAGGACATATATTTTTGAAAATGTATTTCTTTTTCCTCTGCGTTCATCCTCCCGTCCACACAGAAACTCAGATAAAAACAAGTGGAGGCATTTTAAATTAAAGCAGTTTGGGGAAAATATACTTTTGGAAACAGTTTGAACCTGCGCATACCCATTGTGGTGTCGACTGACTGCTAGGATACTGTACATCACTCTGTATAGCATTTTTACAATTTGATTTCACTTCGTTTTATTAGTACACCCCTGTGTGTATAAAGAAACACAACATTTGCTGTACTGCTCCTGAATCCAGCGCTCTGGTAGCACAGACCGAACTTACAGCTTACAAGATTTTACCCAAAATATACAGAATTTGCAGATTTCATCCACAATATTTATACAGTGAACTGTTTTGCCGTCTCTGCCGCTCAGTATGAAGCTCTTAGTATTATTCTCGAGGCATTTGACATGACAGCTCATGACAGCCGCACACTGCTCTCACAAGCTCTGAGCGTTTTCAGATCACTTTTGTGTGGACGGAGATATTTTCGAAAACACTCTGCGTTGACGGGAATTTTTTTACAAGTACATTTTCAAAAATATATCTATATACGTGTAGGCAAAGCCTAAAGCACAGCAAGACTAAAATACATTTAAAAAAGAGACAAACTGCTTTCAAAGCAAGAAGGTTTATTCAAGATTATGATGTCAAACTACTAATCAGTCATTGGATTAGTGTTTAATGCACATAAGTAGGAGTCTAAATCCAACACTTCATGCATACCATCATGGATTCCTCTTCTGTTGTCTGAAAAAGCCTCCGTTTTACTCTAAAGGTTGCTAAGTGCTGCTGTTCAAGTATGCCAGATAAAGATAAATAGCTAGATAGATATTAATACCGAAAAATAAGGTCTACAGCACAGCCAGCTGCTGAGCTTTAACCCTTTGGATAATCTCACAAGCCAGACGAGATTGTCAATAAATATGGCCAAGAAACACCATCGCTTTTCACAAACAAACCACTAAAAGTCTCATAATCAACTCTTTAATCATTTTTAAAGATGGGATCCCGTAACCCTTTTAGTGCGGCGACTTTATCTTGTATACAAATCGATGTGTTTAGAGAGAAGTGCTGAGAGCCAATCAGCAGCCTCCAAAAATCTGAAGCTCGAACATGAAATGTACAGTGTTGGTATTAGTGAATTAAAACAAAAAATAGTACTCAATATAAATACACTGGGGGGAATACAGGAGCAGCAACACGGGGTGTGTGTTTAAGGGTTAAAAGTGGACCCATGGTGCAACTTTCTGGTATTATCTGTAAAGCCTGTTGCCTCGCTGATCCGTGGCCAATATTTAGCCGGCATTAGTGACTCAATAGTCCGGTTCTTCCCACTAAAATCATGCACTTAACGCACGGTGTGTTTCTGCTGATCCGTCTTTGCTCGCTGTTACTCTGGTGCTAAAAAAAAAAAAAGAAAAGGCGAGACCTGTAGTACACACACACCGCATCAGGATTCTGTCCGCGTATCAAATTTATCACCTGCTTTACAATAATACATTTTGCATTAGCTAATTTTCAACAGCGTGGCCTGAGTATTGACTGAAAACGTCCACGGTTGCGATGACGTTACAGAAGCGATGATACGCCTGCTTACATGCGCAGAATCACTGCCATATTTGCAGCTGCTATTTTTAGTACGCAGTCAGTCTCTGCTGTATAGAGAAGCTGTAACTGTAAATATTTTCCAGAGTGGAATCCAAAAACGAATGTTTCTTGAATTGCATGTTCACTTTGCTTTTAAAAAAGATAAATAAATAAAGAGAAATGGTGCTATTTTTCAGACATATTTATAATGTGGATTGTACTTGATCATTTTGTCATTTTGTATGTGGTAAAATTAAACATTTCAATTTGTTGACTTTTTCTGGACTCAGAAATGCACATTTTATTCCGTTCCTGAGACGTTTCAGGCTTCAGGCTGCTGATAGAGCGAACACACACTCCGCTTTAAGCTTCAGAACAAGTTCTACCAAGCAGTATAAAGGGTTAATTAGATAGAACTGAAATCTGTTATTTTATTACGTAAGGATTAAAACACTTCCTGTTGTGGTGTTATAAGAAATGAATCCGTTACATCGTGGTGTGATGAAGCAGAGTTACTGCAAGTGACTGTTACCCTTTTTACAGCACATCCTGAAGGGTTTTATTCCTCTTATACCACAGCAATTTGCCAATGATGACTTTTTTATTCATTTAAGAATATCACATCATACTTTTTTTAATCTTGTGAGAAAGTTAGTTCCTGTTCTCGCTTATGCTATAGCAGCTGTAAATACTTGTTCCCTCACCAGCCTCTTATTTTTCTCTCTCGAAGTTAATACGATAAAAACGCAGCTTGTCGTTTTACACAGACTCCTCTCTCCTCTCTCCTGAAGACTGTTACAAAGCACTGACACGAGAGACTAAATAAACATCTCCTTGCAGAAAACTACATCAACAACTTCACGTATTGTTAAAACCGGAGTCTGTGGAGCATCTGCTGCACGAGTCCCCCTGTGTAAGCTGTTACCTTAGGACCCAGAACATTGATTTGCAGCTGCGCTACTGTCTGAGCTGCTGTTACAGAAAACTAATCGACAACTTCCGGCCAATCAGAATCAAGAATTCAGCAGCGCTGTGGTATAATTAGTAATATTCCACCGGATCCCACTCCAACTGTTTGTATAACATTTATTTGCTGTATCACCCAGTTCCTGTTTTTGTAATCTGAGCCAATTTTACTAACAGTCTTTCTAATATGCATTCTCTCTCTCTCTCTCTCTTTCTGTGTGTGTGTGTGTGTGTGTGTGTGTGTTTTCCTCTCTGCCTTTTGGCTGTGTCACAAATTACTTTGCCACGTCTCATTGCAATGCATTGACAGTAATTAGGCCACCACCCCAGATCTGTCACTCAGGTACCATTTTCACATTCATAATCTCTCATATATATTCATATATTTCTATTTCGCTGCGTTTCTCTCTTTCTCACTGTTATTTCAGTATTTCTTGAGCATGCCTGAGTTTTACTGGCTGATTTTTCCGTCACACCGTTACACTTTTCATCACGTCTCAGTACTGAGTCATTGTGGACGTCTGTCGTTTCTCTATTGTATTAAAATAACTTTGAACCGCCTGTGAGAATTGTCTGGGAAATGTAGGACAGCACGTTAAAGGAATACTTCAGTGATTTTCGAACTAACCTCTATCCACTGCTTCTGCGTCTGTGGTGTAATTACCGCAGACAAGAACAGCGAGGCTTTAACAACCAAACAAATCAGGAACCAAACACCAGATGAAGATGATAGAGAACAAACCAGTGAGGAGGAGAAACAAAAGCACGTCGTGTACTTTTGTCTAAGCTTCCCTCATAAACGTAGTTATCAATAGGCATTCTGAGTTAAATATTTTTGTGAAGTTCAAATATTTATTTTCTTGTTTATTTACAGTGGGATCCAATGACATTCCCACTTTAATGGGATGTCTAAAAGCGAAGATGAAATGCTCAAATTAGCTGTAAAATATACCAGAGGAAGAAGAGTGGTGGCCGTTATTAAAGATTTCTTTCGTCTGATTGGTCACTACATGCCTGTCGCTTGGTGTTTCTATGGTTAAGGCATTGGGCTACTGATTGGAAGCTCTTGAGTTCAAATCCCAGCATCACCAATTGACTACTGTTAGTCCCTTGAGCGACGCCCTTAACCCTCAACCGCTGAGGTCCGTCCTGTCTCGGCTGTAAGTCGCTTTGGATAAAAGAGTCAACCAAATGAGGCGGAGGTAGACGTCAGGTTGAAACCGAGTCACCTGTCCTCCCCCCTCCCTGCCACACCTGAAGTTCTTGCCGCTTGCTTTCCCCAACCTCTCACGTGTACTTTAGCTAATGTACAGTCGAAATTAGAGTAATTCTCTGTAACTAATCCTCCTGAGATGTGTTGTGTGTTCTCACTGTAGCTGTGGTGTTCTACTGGTTTATGGATCCAATAAAACCTTTATAAAGTGTAAAATAACCAGAACTGCTTTTTAACTGTATGGCTCCTGTGATGGAAAGATGGATAAAATTCCATAAGAAGAGCTCTGCTAAGAGTTTCTCTCCCACCTTTCTTGACATTCGTGAAGAGTTTCTGGAAACTGAGAGCAATCTCTAATTGATTTTTTTCACTTAAAAACAAAGTTTTTAAGCATTTTGGAAACCGAACCATACTGTGCCATGTTTATTTTATATAATCCTATTTGCTAATTTGGGTGTTATGGCGACGCAGCGGGCTCGAGCCTGAGCTCGGGGTTCTCTGTGTTTTGCTCGTTTTCTTTGTGTTCATGCGGGTTTCCTCCAGGTTCTCTGGTTTCCTCCCTCCTCCACAAAAACACTGAATTGCCCTTAGGTGTGTATGAGTGTGTGTGTGTATGAGTGTGTGTATGATTGTGTGTATTGTGCCCTGCGATGGACTGGAATTTCATCCTGGGTTAACAAATCCAGTGTTCCCGGGATAGGCTCTGGAATCAATCTGCTAGTAGTAGTACAATTAGTATTACAAAAAAAGCATGCTTTAAATATGCTCAAATTGGCTTTGCGCATTGACTGCTCCGTGTGTGTGTGTGTGTGTGTGTGTGTGTGTGTGTGTGTGTGTGTGTGTGTCCAAATGACAACAAACAGTCCGAATGCAACACTGGTTATAGATGGAAGAGAAGTAAAAAAAAAAAAAAAAAAAAAAGATAAAGAGAGCGCGCGCAACCACAGACGCACGCGCGCGCGCATGCCTCCGGTGCCGTAGGATCCCCGCTGATGTACTCGACCGTGTGATGCGCGAGATCATGACATGATGGGTCACGTCACGCGCGCGGACGGCCAGAGCGCAGAGTGGCGCGAGGAGGAGCGCGGCGCGCCGCAGTGCCATGTAGCCTAGCAGCGGGGGGGAAATCCCGGCGCGTGACTCCGCGACTGCTGCACGCGGGACCAGGTGAGTAACAAACCTCGCGCGCGCTTCACTCTTTGCGTTTACGTTTTTCATATAGATACAATCGCAGCTGCGGCATTATAGCGGTCTGAGATGAGAAGCAAGCGCGTGAATCTTGACGCGTTGCACTCCATCAGTGGCGAGCACTCGAGCACTGTGCAGACGAACCACACCGGCGCGAGCCGTTTACCGGATGTGTTACAACCTCATGTTGCCTGTGGAGCTGTCAGATGGGAGGAAGGAGGAGAATTGGAGATATGATTTCATAGTTTTCAGTATTTTTAACGTATATAAATAGAGAGAGAGAGAGAGAGAGAGTCAGTGGCTCGGTGTGCATTACAGTGTGTCCCGTTACAGTGCCACTGCTGCTGTTCTGCTTTGCATTCTTCTACTACTGTTTAAACGGGTTGTTTTTATGTCCCAGATATTTGTAATATGTTTATTTATTTATTGGAACTAACTGAAGTAGACTATCATAATCATGCATCATCACCATCATCATCATCATCATGATGCATATGCATACCCTGTATAATCTAATGCTCCTCAAACACACAAGCATGCGACTAACTGGGGTTTATTCCATTGGGAGTGAATTGTTGTTGTTGTTGTTGTTGTTTTGATACCTGTTATAATTTGGTTATACTTTGGGTGGAATGTTGAGAGAAATCAGAGAACAGACAGGGAACAAGCTGATGTACGTTCAAAGGTGCTCCTTAACCAATTTTATGCTCCTTTCCATTTCCAGGACCTACGTTTCACAATCTGGTAATGACGCAATTATAATATTTCATTACGAAAATGAGAACTGTTGAACCATCTCCAGTTAATTTTAGGGGACTAGCAGTGGATGCGCCTCACGCTGTCTGTGTGCACTTTCTGTACATGTTCTCCTCGTGCCCATGTGGGTTTTCTCCAGGTTCTCCAGATTCCTCCCATCGCCCAAAAACATGCTGGAGGACTGGCTTCATTAAAGTGAGCGAGTGTGTGTAGCGTCCCATCCAGGGTGTATTCCCACCTCGTGCCCGGTGTTCCCCGGATAGGCTTCAGGACTCTGACCAGGATAAAGTGCTTACTAAAGATAAAGGAATGAGTGAAAGTCTGATTACGTGCCATGAATCTGTTTTATGTTTACGAGGTGATTAAAAAGATTGCGTTAATGTAGATAATTATTATAATTGGTCATCGTATTTTGTTCTAGAGGCTACATGCAGTGTCCACAACGTTTCTAAGCTGCTGTGTGCTGCCATGACAGTCCTGTAATAGTACTTCACAGCAGTGTGTGTGGGGTTTGGGGTCTGATTTGGCAGTAAATTTGTGCGCATGCATCATATGCCAGCTCTGATACATCAAAAATATCATCACACCCCAGCTTTAGGCACAAAAGAAGTCAGGCGACATGGTGTCTGGCAGAAGCTGCAACTAATCTGGAGAGAGAGAGAGAGAGAGAGAGAGAGAGTGCAACAGAGAGTAAGAAAGTAAAAAAAACAGAGGAAAAAGGATTTAATACTAAAAGAGATTTTAGCTTTCTTCTTTCGGAACAGGTAAGGCATTTATTTCTTCTCTAATTAGCTAGCGAATGATAGATTTGATCTTTGTTGTGGAATTTGCATCATTACACACTTGTTCTCAGAACATCTAAGTTACATCCAGGAAACGTAAGCAGATCATTCTCCTCTGAGTCACACACACTTGGTCCATGTCCCAAGCTGCAAACACTACCACACTATATCATATATTTTCACTGACATCATTAGTGACGTTATCTTTTTTTAGGCATACTACTTAGTGTTCGTCATGCGCTTTGGGACGCAGCCCTGACCTCTCTGAGTGGGCATTCCTTGGCACTCACAGCCATACTTCCACAAGCAAAATCTTCCAGAGAGGGTGAAAAAGCTTTAAAATGTGAATGCGGAAATGTTGAGAGGAACAGGTTGTGCAAGATAGGCATTTAGAGAAAGGAGAGAAAAAGATGATGCATGGAGAGATGGAGATGTAAACATATGCCTCCTGTGAATTTACAACCCAGCGTGCTCCTGTACCTTCTGCTTCTCTCCAGCTCCTGCCCATTTCATTTCTACAGCCTGCCGTGTGTGACAGCCATCACTCATATTTCTCCATCTGTGGAGCATTTTCACTTTATCACCCTCTTGCTGTGTGAACTTGTATTTTAAAAAATACAACATATAAATATACAAGCACCAAATGTTTTGAAGTTCTGATCTGTTTTCATTTTTTTGCCTCCATTTCAATAAACTCGAGTGGTTTTTTTTCCAGACCTGATCCCTTCTCACACGCAGGGACATGCAGATGGGCTCGTTTCTCTTTCTTTCTTTCTTTTTTTTTTTTTTTAAACATTTCTTTCGATTGCACAGTTAAACCTGCAGACCAGTTGCCATAGTAACAGCCATCATAGAAATGGGATCAGCCCCCAGTCAAAGTTATTTATTTATTTATTTGTTTAAGGAGTCGTTTTTGGAACGGCGGCACGAACCGCTGTGATTTTAAACCCGTGATGTTCTCATACAATCCCAGCTGATTTCAACTCTCAGGACAGTGACCGTCATTTTAACTGCTATCCTTGTGGCAGTTTTATGACGTGGCTTTGCGATTCAGTATTCTGTGACATTTAATAGCAAAAAAAATCTCTTCCTGTCATGGTATGATGGCATTATGTCAGTTTGGTTAATGTGAGTAATAGCCTAATATATTTACTACAACATACATGCTTCTTAAACAAGCAGGTGAATTGAGAGTGACTGATGATGGATGCCGTAACAGAGCTTGGACAAAGCAGCTGTCATGGTCATGAACAGGTCTTGTGTGATTGCTCATTGTATGCTACAAAAAATTTATATCTTTGCCATCAGTGACAAATCAATATCTCATTGCCACCGACAGAATTGAATGCTACTGTTACTCCATCCACACAGTTACTGAGATATATATATATATATAAATATATAAAGACACATTTTTATTTGAAAATATTGAGTGGGCCTGGTGTTATACATAATGCAAACAAAAATAATAAAAACAATAATTAAATAACAATATAAAATGGTAAAAAAAATAAGTAAAATAAATAATAAAAAAAAAAAAATAATAATAAAATGAATATTTTTACTGAAAGTGTTTCTTGAATTTGTGTGTGCATCAAAAACAAAAAAAAATTAAAAAAGTAAATGGATTTATATTACACACCAGGCATACAATGTCCTTTGTATTCAAGAATGATGTAAAAAAAAAGCTTTCTTTTTAAATATAATTAACAAAAATCCAGCCTGTTAAAATCATTAATTAATGTAGCTGTGCTACTTGAACAACATGCATGAAAAAGTCAAACTACTCAAATATTTTATTTTCTGTTGTTTTATTTTAATATTAAATACAGCAGTATTTGTGTATAGCAATGAAAGATTCTTTTGTCTTTGGTTCATGTTTAATGATCTGTTACAAATAACTGACAATCTGTGACATTTATCACTGTAGCGAAATTCATTATTGTTCCCGGCTTTTGAAAAGTCGTGTACCGTAACATTCACGCAAGAAAAGCTTTATTAACAACAATGTCACTCTGTGAGTCCACAACTGATGTTCCTTGTAATCATGTTATTATAGCTATTATTTTTTCTCTCTTTTTCTCAGGCCTGTCGATCACTCAATTATATGAGTGGGTGGAGCATGACAGATGGGTGTGGCCGGCAATGTGTGTGACAGTGCATGATTGTTTCCATGGAGACAGATGGCAGCTTTTCCGAGGGCCCCACACTCACGCTCCTACAGTCAAACAACGATGTGGGGGAGGGGCTTGTCAAGCCGGAGGAGGCATGGCTTGGCTTCCGGGCCACGGTGAGTGCTGTGCTGCTATTGGAGTTGCTGCTAGGTGTGGGCGGGAACCTAACGGTGTTGGTGTTGTACTGCGGCCACTGCAGCCTTCTTGAGTCAGTCAGCCATGCTGTTACCCTCAGCCTGCACACGCTTGACCTGTTGCTCTGTCTGCTCTGCCTGCCCATCACTGCGATGCTCCTCCTTCTGGGTGGAGCCTCCAGTCCTCATCACGTCCTGCTCTGCTGTCTCCACGAATCAGCAGCCACCTTCGCCAGTGTAGGAACTGCACTCAACCTGCTGCTCATTAGCCTCGATCGCTACGACATCAGTGTCCGTCCAGCCAATCGTCTGCTTACGCCACGGAGAGCGGCGTTTTTGCTAGCTGGAGTGTGGGTGGTGTCTTTAACCTTGCCAGTCTTGCCATTTGTGGAGGCAGGGCTTGGCTCTGGGGCAACAGATGGAGCACTTGTTTATTCAAATAGCACAGTGTTGTGTTCTCAACTGGTAGGGACTCTGCAAGCTCATCTCTTTCTGCAGGCCCCCATCTTCCTGTGCTCACTGGTTGTAATGCTGTTTACTTACGCACGCATCCTGCAGGCCCTGCGCATTCGCATCGGACATCCGGCCAGAGCACAAAGAGGCACCACACCACTCGTCCGGCGCCCCTGGCAGCACCGCAAGAAGTCTACTAGGTCACCAGAGCATATGACAAAGACTGTATCTGTCTCTCCTCCTCCCCTCTCCACTGGACCACTTGTGGCCTCAGACACCATTACCACAGTGACCATCAACACAGAGACCAACACACCTTCAGTGAACACTCCACTGAGTCCGACCCCCTCTGCGCCCATGGCAACCACACCCTTTTCACTGACCCCGAATGTGGGCATATCATTGGGAGCAGTGCCTTTGAATTCTATGCCTACACTGTCCACCCTAACCACATCTCTAAACAATAACCCAAATGCTTCCACCATCAACACCCCTCTACACCCCACCATATCCATACCACTACCCTCTAATCCAACTATATCCATCATAACCAACCATCTAAACCATAATCCAACTACACCCACCATAATGACCCATCTAAACACTAACCCTAGTCCATCCACCATAGCCATACCATTAAACGCTAACCCAACTACATCCACCATATCCTTCCCTCTAAACCCTAACCCAGCTGCAACCACCATAATTACCCATCTAAACCCTAACCAAACTACACCCACCATAACCAGCCATCAAAATCCTAACCCCACTACACCTACCAGAACCACCCATCTAAACCCTAACCCCACTACATCTACCAAGACCACCCATATAATCCCTAACCCAGCTACATCCACCCTATCCTTCACTCTAAACCCTAACCCAAATCCAACTACTAACACACCTACATCCACCATATCCTTCCCTCTAAACACTAACCCAACTATATCCACCATATTTGTATCTCCAAACCCCAGCCCATCTACTTCCAACCCAACTATACCTCCAAGTCATAACCCAGTGGCATCTACCATAACCATACCTCTAAACCCCAGCCCCTCTATAACTACCATAACCACACCTCTTAAGCGTACTGCATCATCCACAGCCTTACCATTTAATCCCAGTCCAGCCATATCCACCACACCATTAAGTCCCACTGCTACACATCCTCCACCCAGTGTTGGTGTGGGGGCCTCAGTGTCAGCCATCTTGGCTCTGCGACGCGCTGTGAGACGTCACAGAGACCGAAGGGAACGTCAGAAACGTGTCTTCCGCATGTCCGTCATCATTGTCCTCTCTTTCCTGCTGTGCTGGGCTCCTCTGTCCATTACACCACTCCTACATCTGGCCATTGGACCCTCTGATTGGCTGGAGCGCCTCAGGGTCTGCTTCCTAGTGCTTGCCTACTGGACAGTGGTGCTTCATCCACTGCTGTATGCGTTCACACGGCAGAAACTGCGCAAAGTCCTGCACACACGTCTACGCAGGCTACGCAACAAAAACAACAACACACACACCATGGCTCGGAAAAAGCAGAGGAATCGGCGCAAGCACGGGGCAGACTGCAGCAATGCTACTGACCGCTGCCTGATGGAGGCTGTCCGTGAGTGATGACCTGCTGCGTGTGTGTGTGTGAGGTGCAGGGAACAAGTGGAGACATCACCTCGTATTGCATGTCAACAGTTCTGTAATTTATTCTGTACAGAGATAATAAGAAGCACACGTTCCAAAGCACACTGAGCTCAGAGAGAACCACAGGGCAATGTCTAATTAACTGTAGCCACAGATCAGATTTAACTGTCGTGGTGCTAGAAAACAAGTGTGTGCCAGCGAGTGTGTAAGAGATCAGGGGCAATAATTTCATAAACCAGGGCATGCATGGAACAATTTTCATGCAGATTACTACTTCAAATACTGGCATTATATAACGTGAAGTGAAGCATTTATTCACACTATATACAAACGTGTGTATATGTCATACGTCTAGTACGTTCATTATGGATAGAGTGCAATAGATTTATTATTGATGTTCATGATCAGGGATGTAAATATAAACTATGAATAAAATTATATTTATTCATTTAAAGCTGAATTTGGAAAACAAATGCAACAGGGTCTATGTGTATTTGTGTATCTATATATCTATATAATAGCATTAAATGATTTTCATTCATTTGTGATTATTGGGTATTTTGCAGTAGATCAGCAATAACATTGAATTCTATAAATAAAGATATATAGGTCCTTGTTCGTTGCTGTTCGCATCTGAACTCACGTTTACGTCAGATGGGCTGCTTTTCACCAATAACAACACACTCATTAAAGGAATACTCCAGAGTTTTTTAGCCTAATCTCTATCATGTGTGTGATTACAACAGAGAGGAATTTCAGCACATTTCCATGTACTGAGAGAAGAATAGAAATTCTGTTTACTTGAAAATCACTCATCGTGGAAGTGTAAGGGCAGCCGTTGAACTCATGCTTTACAGTCGAACAGGTTTTCCCAATTGGGGTTCATTAAACTGGTAGAAATGTTAATGTCATGTTAAATTAAATGTAAAAAAATATATATACATTGGGGTGAAAATGCTTCTGAAAATGCTTCTATTTTTCATTCTGTAATAGAATCTTAAGCCCTGTTCCTAATACGTTTTACACGTGTCCACAGTGATAAAACTGTCGCATCTGGACAGCAATAAAATGAGCACAGGAGGAGCGAGTTTCTAGCGGGTTGTGTTTTCTATGAACCCAGATGTTTGCACCACATGGACATATGATCACGCTTCATTCACAACATGACATCCGAGTGGTCAAAGAAGCACTGGGGCAGAGAAGAGACGCTGACACTTATTTCAGAGAACTTTGGGGAGAACCAGTGCTCCAGGAAGAGTTAGAAAGTACAATTCATAATCACAAAGTATCAAAAAGCATCGTTTCACAATTCAGGAAGTGTTTAATATCTGGCGGAGGGTCACTGGTAAGCATGCTAAGTGACTAAATATAGAAAGTAACAGCAGTCAAAATATTTTTTTTCCAAGCAAGGTGACCTCTGCATAGAAAATCACAGACGTGTATCTGATCCGGATAGGACTAAAATTATCAGACGCCTGCTGAGTTCGCAAAAAAAAAAAAAAAGAACAGTAGGTAATTCATTCGGCCTGTAATTTTCTCCAAAGAAGATGGAGGAAAAAAAAAAGACATGGCTGATCAAGACAGGAATAAAGGCACAGAGGAGCACCTATAAAATAGGAAATTATCCCAGGACCACACATACATTTAATCTCATCCAAACAGGGCTTTAGAAATATCGCTTTAATGAAAGTGTGCACTTGAGCTGGCATGAACTCCATGAGTTTGCCTTTTCATTAGGAGATGGCAAGTTTGAGTCCTGATGATGTCACAGCCATCCATGGCCAGGAATTGTGAAAGATGTCATGCTCTTTTTCCTGCATCAATCACAGCAACACTGGCCAATCATGGGTGTCTCTTAGCTCATGTATGTGGAAGAGGGTAGATAGCGCGGTCCTCTGTGTGAGTTACACTGCTCTGTGACTGTCTTTGAAAAGAGGCAATTGGCTCGCATCATGTGTCATGGATCATGGAGGAAAATGATCAAAATGGGGAGAAAATTGGGCACAAAAAAATCCTTGTGTCCTCTAAACACCTGCACCAATCAAAGGGATTTGACTCAGGAAGAATCTCACGTTTTGTACAAAGAAATTTGATTAAATTTCAATGGTGACCTAGTAACAGTGCAGAATCATGAATATTGTTGAAACTTTTAACTGTATTATTATTTTTTTAACTTATACTTCACAAACTGAGAAATCTCTTGCTTTCCTAATTAACACAAAATTTCATTTAAAGTTAGTCTACCTAAAGTCTCAATGTTAATTTAAGGCAAATAATTTAGGTTGAAAGGGTTCAGCTGACCAAAAAAAAAAAATGTGAAAAGAGCTGAAACTCTAGTGTCTGGTTCTAGGCATTTTTTTGTAGCCTTAATATTTCTGTTGATAAAATTGTACATGCTCTATTATAAACATGTATAAGCCAATATCAAGGGATAACAGAAAACAGTATGCTCTGCCGGAGTAGCTCTTTTGTTTAGCATTTTATTTACACAGTCTGAGCGCAACGACTCTAACACTAACACTTCATAACTACGAAAACAAATTCCAGTTCCAGACAATGCACAGTAAAATAATTTGGATGTAATCACGCTAATACGTGTGTACACAGTTACAGTTTAGGAGGCAAAAGCCAGAATTTTCACGTTGCATCTCCTCAAGTGCAGCGTCAAGCTGTTCCCAGACTCGTTCACCTAATTAGAGTAAACTCATTTCATTTAAACTGCGCAAAGTCAAAGAGGCCAATTAAATCCCTCCTGTGTTCCTCTTAACACCGACGCTTTCACGACGCCGATCGAATTCTGTGACTGAGCCACTCTGTGAGATCTCTTTAATTAGTAAAATGGTCAGCTCTCTAATCTCTCTGTTAGAGGTGTGTATTAATCTTTAAAGAGTGCAGGTCCTCTGTTATTCTCTTTATTAGTGATGATAGTGGCACTCCACAGGCGCACTTTAATAACCTTAACATATATTAATGTTTGATGACACACGCTGACATTTACAGGAGACTCGTTTGAGATGCAGTAATGAAGACTCAAGTCTCAGAAGCAGAGGTGCTAAAG
>CM074946.1:2394169-2405040 GCA_037577455.1 Pangasius macronema
GTCTTTTTTAGTCAAGCTTAGGTTGATCATGGATGAAGTTTGGGAAAAGGACACTCCTGTCAGTTCACTTCAATGTGTTTGTGTGTGTGTGTGTGTGTGTGTGTGTGTGTGTGTGTTGCTTCCGGGTCCTGGTTAACTTTAAAAAAAAAATACATCAATAAATATCCTAATAACAACCAGGAGGAGGTTACAAGTTGTAGTTCTGTCTTTGAGAACAAATTTTACAAGGCAAATCTTTCACACACACACACACACACACACACACACACACACACACACACACACACACACACACCATGGAGACATCACCACAAACAACAGCTGTAGGGCAGATCGTATTTAGAGATACATGTTGCTATAGCTTTTAGCGCTTTATGACAATGCAGTGGAAGTTCTGTCAGTACTAGCGTTAGTAATGTTCCTATTCCGTTGTTGATGAAATGATGTCTTCCTCAGATGATTATTTTTGCAGTATTATAAGTCCCAGCATTGTTCTTATCTTATCTTGATGCTATCTTGATATGTTATCATGTAATTAACTTGAGGTGTTGTAATGGAAATGGCAGATTAATGATTAGTGGGCAGAAAACACAAGTGGAAAGATCTCCCTGTGCTCACCTCCTCTCGTTTTTTTCCCCTTCTTGCTGCAGGGGTGGTATCAGTGAGCTTTGAGGAGGATGAGGAAGGGAACCTGTGTTTGATAGCGTACCCTTTGCACAGCGATCCGTCTGACCAGGAGAACACGGAACCCTTAGCCGACGGAGAGCCCAAGAGCAAGCTGCTGAAGTGGAGTAAGAAGAAGCCGTCGGCCCTGCTGGAGAACGAGAGAATCAGACAGGGCCGCAAAGAGGAGAAGAGCAAAAGGTGAGCTGGAAATATTGACTCTGGTGGTGTAAATCGTCATCGTGGCCTACTAGATGCATGTGGCTGAAAATGTCACCCTCTCACAAAAACATCTCTTATTCTCTTGGCAGTAATCGTGAGGATAAAGCAGAGGTGCTGTACTACAGCCTGGAGAAAGGAAACATGGCACCTCAGATCAAACACAACCCCTGGAGCATGCAGTGCCACCAACAGCATCTCCAGAGGATGAAGGAGAACTCCAAACACCGAAACCAGCATAGTATCCTTTACAAGTCAGCAGACAAAAATGAAACCAACGGGGAAATAGTATTTGCGAGTTCGAGTTCAGTGTGGAAATGGAATTTTCCCTTGCATCTATTATACAGTGCCATTACTTTTGAATAGCTGGTATTACTTGTCATTAATGATTAGAAGTCGTTAATGTGAAACAACTGAGTTTCAGTAAATGTTTGTTAAATTGGCGTGTTATTGAAATAACTTGACAGCGGAATCCGTATAGAAATTTGCAGCGACTCGTTGCCGTGACGATTGGAAGGAGTTTCTCGTTAGTGAGTCACTATTTGGAAACGGAGACAAACTCGGGAGCTCTCGTAACAACTGGATTTTCCCAAACAACTGGATTCTCACGATTATCGTCATCTCTTGCTTACATGCTCCTGCATAAGATTTACGAATAAATTTGCCCGATGTTAAAAAAAAAAGATTTAAATCAAAAGCAAAGCTGAGATTTTGGCTACTAGAATTTGTTCAATTTCTAAAAGCAAGAACTACATACATAGGAGCTATTTGACATCACTACTGGCCAATTGCTGTGGAGGTGGGCGGGACATCTGAATGTTTCTCTGCCCTCTCGAATTCTACGGACATGATGGATGTGATTAGGTTGAGACATCGATTAGGCTGAGAAATTTCCTTTTAACATCTTCAAATGGGAATGTCGTTTCTTTAACCCAAACCCCTTTCCAGAGTTCATTCTCCTGGAGAACTTGACATGGCGCTATCGGGTTCCTTGTGTTCTTGATCTGAAGATGGGAACCCGACAGCACGGTGATGACGCATCAGAAGAGAAGAAAGCCAACCAAATCCGCAAATGCCAGCAGAGCACATCCTCCTCAATAGGAGTGCGGCTCTGTGGGATGCAGGTATCTCCATGTTTAATACTCAGGATAAAACAGTAAAGGACCACTCTTACACCTTACATTAGTTTTTAAAAGTCTACTATTTCTCTCTTTTTCTCTGTGTGTAGGTGTATCACAGCGTGACGGGGCAGCTGATGTTCATGAACAAGTACCACGGGCGCAAGTTGAGTCTGGCCAGCTTTAAAGAAGCGCTGTGCCAGTTCTTCAGCGACGGACGCGTTCTCCGCAGAGAACTCCTCTCTCCGGTTCTCCAGCGGCTCAAGGAGATGCGAGCTGTCCTCGAAGCTTGCGAGAGCTACCGCTTTTTCTCCTCTTCTCTCCTCATCATCTACGATGGAGCACCAGCGCCAGCCCATGTCAGATCCCGGCCGTCTCGTGGAGGAGAGGAGGAGGATGAAGAGGAGGAGGATGAGGATGAGGAGGATGGAGCATACGGCGGCCATTCTCAGCATAGGGATTGTTCCGGCGGATCGGGATCGACATCCCCGTTGGTGGATGTGAGGATGATCGATTTTGCTCACACGACGTGTCGCGATTACGGCGAGGACGGCGTCGTGCACGAAGGTGGAGACAGCGGCTATATCTTTGGCCTTCAGAACCTTATTAGCATTCTGTCGCAGCTCGAGGAGCACAGCAACGATTAAACGCATATATGAGTAAACATGTAATTGGTGCACCGACCGCTATGCTAGGCTTATAGTGGATACCCTGATAAAGGTAACAGGGCTGAAGGCTATGTTCCGATCCCTCAGAGCTTTAACCACGCCCCGAAGACGAGGCACCAGAGGGTCAAGGAAGGGTGGAAGGTCAAATCCCAAATGGCCTTCAGGAGCTGATGGGACTGAACTGCTCACACTTTTGCTTGGTTTATTTTGCAATACCTAGTGTGGTCCCACTCTCCTCGGGTCATTTCGACATTCTCTCTGTGTGATAGAAGAATGGAGGCAGACCACCATCTGGAGTCTGGAAGAAGCCTTTATCTGTTCTCACTCTGAAATAGAAGAGATCTGAGTAGGAGATGAAACCTAAACAAGAAAGAGACACTGTTCTCACACACGTTCATACTTACGAATGACGTGGATTTGTAGCAAAGCAAAAATGTCTTTTTTTTTTTTTAATCTTGTTTGCACAAAAAAGATAAGCCATTATGATACAGACAATTCACAGCCATCAAGGTGCTTTATGAATACCATCAAGACCAAGAGAGATTTATACGTAAGGAAAGAAGAAAGGGAAGAGACTCTTTATTTAAAGGGAAGAAGAACTCACGTGGGTGATCATTTAACGGTCTGACTTAATCGCAGACACTTTACGACACTTGTTTATCTTCGCACTTCATTCCATAGTTCACTAGATGTGATAAGAGATGCTATAAACGAACTTTATTTATTGCTGAGCATATTTCTAAGATGAATCTAAAAGGATTATATGACATTCCGTCCTACTGTACTGTCGTTTTCATGTGATATTTATAAGAATAAATCCTGGTTTTCACTGTGCTCTGTTTTGTTCAACAAAATATAACAGAAATAAAGTTTTTGGCTGTACTAAACAGTGCTAAAAATAGTGTGCAAAATCGTGTGTTTGTGTGTGTGTGTGTGTGTGTGTGTGTGTGTGTGTGTGTGTGTGTGTATTAAATTGTTAAAGGTTCATGATCAATATTAATTTTACCTGAAAATAATCAATGATCTGGCGTTATACCACAGCCCAGTGAAATTCTCGATTCTGATTGGTCAGACGGTGTTGATTAATTTTCTATAACAGCAACTCTAGCAGTAGTGCAGCTCTACAAATCACAGGTTTCTATTAAAGCGTTAACATAATATGAATTTTTGATTTGACAATGAAATAATGTAGAATCGTAATGAAGCTTCCTCTGAGGAGACATTTTTCGAGTCTTCGGAAGTAAATCGGTCATTTTTTTAAGTTTTCCAAAAGTCTTCAGGACAGAGGAGTTTATACTTTGCGGTTTCTCTGTAACAAGCTGCTTTCTCGTCTTATTAACTTCAAGAGAGAGAAAAAAGAGAGGGAGCGACTATTTATAGCTGCTGTAATGTGCGGATGTTCCACAACATTCAATGTAGCTCTAAATGGATATAAAATATGACATGTCAAAATGTATTTATTGGCAAATTGCTGTGGTGTAAGAGGAATAAAGCACTCTGTGATGTGCTGTTAGAGGGAAATAATCTACTTTGATGTGGTAAAAGTAACAGTAATTATGACTAATTATGAGAGAGATGAAAAAAACGTTGATTGGGAGAGACGCCAGAAACTGAAAATGTTTGCGTTCTGAAAGCCTCTAGAAAAAACTGTCAAATGAAACACCAACTGGAACAACTGGCCAGAATGTCTCAGTTTGCTATCTTCCATGGCTCCAACTCTTCTCCTATATAGATAGGCAGGGACCTCAGAGTGCCAAAAATGTCTGGGGTACCACCATCTTTTGGTGATTTGGTGCACATTATCCAGGTATTAACAGCACAATGTCTTACTGAGATTCCCAGTATGAACACTCTGTTCACTAAAAAAGTAAGACCATTAGAGATGCAGTTGAACAGGATGCTTCTGTGACATGTAATTTTTAGAATATAACACAAACAGAAGGGTAACTGGACTGCAAATGCCAAGAGATCTGAGAGTTGTAGAAGGAGACATTGGCCCTTATTAGGCAAAGATGTGTAGAACCAAGTACAGATTTGAGCACAATGATGAACGCAGCATGGAAGCAAGCTCCCACCCACTATTCTCTAATTTACATGTCATTTGCGTACTGCACACCCTATTTACCCTCATATAATCTAACATGAAACATGCCCTAATTTATTACTTGGATCTATCAAGATCCTATGAAAGAAGCTCTTGAAGCCGATACTCATGTAGAAAACTGACCCTTGTGGGCAGAACAGCCAGACCCCGTCCTGCACACACCTAGACTCTCCAGCCAGTAGAATCCCTGGTACAGGATATTTGCAACCTTGGAATGCCCAACCCTTGCTGGCCTGTGGACAATCTGTAGCACTCTCCATCGCAGGTTCTGTGGCACCGACAGCTGCCAGAATGTCACAGCTATGGGCCACTCTCTCCCAGCCCTGCTATATCATTCAGCCAAGCAAGACCAACCACTGTGAGCATTAGTCCTTCAAGGTCGGGCTGCAGGGGATGACATATGACCAGTCCAGCCTCTGCAACTCCTGCAACCATTTCTGCAGTCTCACCAGTTCACCATCATTCCCCTCCACCTGGTGTCACTACTCTTTGCTGAAACCTCAACCAGCCTTGACATATGATGCAGGGGGGGGTCCCTGATGGAGGACTGGAGTGGACTTTCCTCATCATCGGCCACTTTCACTGTTTTGGCCTTTACTTGCCACCCTGGGGTTCTGTGAACAATCTCAATCCTTCGTTTGGCCCATGTGAAGCATACCAGTACTCAGGTCCAGTGGTGCTACAGCTGTGGTGGGGATGTCCAGCCCTACAATGCACAATGAGTCCTTAAGGGGAGCAATTCAGAACTCATGTCTGCATAGTTGGTTCTCGACGCTGACTGCAAGCCACCTCTTTCCCAGCATAAGTACCATCCTGCCAGTGACAAACAGGGCAAAGCAGCTGAACCCATCATGACATCCAGAGACGACAAGCAGGCTGACTATGTACTATGTTCTTGTTGAAGGGCTGCTGATGTGGGGACTGTGTGTCCTTCAGTGTGTGTCCCTTAGTGGGGCAGGTATATTACTCCTGCTGATAGCTGCTGCTGGCAGGCCTTTGTCTGCTCTCTCTGGGCCTCTCTGAGCACTGGATATGGCTCACTGTCTACCTTCAGGTCAGCTCTGACTGGTTAGCCCCACTGAGAACAGCTGGGCAGGGGTAACACTCAGCACCCAGAACCTGTGAGGCCTCATCACTGTCCTCTGCTTCCCATTGAATTCGCCTTCTTTTTCTTCTTTTGCCAGCCACTGCCTGGACAATCCTCCGCCGGAGTCGTTCCCTTTGTGTCCAGCTGAATTGACTGATCCCACTTCTGACAACAATGTGGCATTAGTCAGGAAGAAGCTTGATCAGGAAAGATCAATCATGATCAGGAAAGATCATACGTATAAGCACAAACACAGGCTTGGTGGTTAGCTTGGTGGCTAGTGTGGTTAGCACAAAATAAAGAACAGCCATGGGGGCTCGTGGGTATGCAAATTAGCGCCCGCTCTATGGAAGTGCTATGGAAGCTATTAAACACTGAAAGGCAGACTACTAAAATGAATAAACCCAAGTTTGCGATGTTTTAGTGTACATTTGAAATTATGTAATAACCTCAAATAACAAAATCTATGATAATATCCAAGCATCTTAGAATAACCCGTGTGTATTATTCCGTGTCAGTGCTTTATAGCTAATTCTTTAGCATTAATTTTTCTGGTTATTGTTTATACTAATCTACTAACTATACTTTCAGTACATATTGATGATACTGATGTTGATTTTTTATTATTATTATTATTAACGTGCAAATCAAGTTGTTCAAATTTTGTGCTCAAAATTACCCTCAGACCAGATGTGAGTTGGATTTTTCAGATGTGCCAAAGATTAAATTAGACTTAGGAAACTGAGGGTAGAGATTGCGTACACTTGTTTTACGATCAGCTGTGACCTTACACAACAAGGCCACAACCTTACACAACAAGGCCATTTTGGTCGAACACCTGCATCATGTAACGCTTCTTTTGACTGAGCGTGGTCTGGCACATTAAGGATTTACACACCTTTTTCACTCTAAACTCACTTCTTTATACAGGTATTTGTGTAAGTGTGTGTAAGTGTGTTTGCCCGTGAGTGTGTTTTTCTCCATACAGCCTCAGAAGAACAGCCTGTTGCTGCTCTGAAAAAACCTCAGAGGATTATGCTCTCAAATCCCTTATCGGAAAGAACATACACAGCACAACCGGGTCACAAACGGGCTTACAGCTTACTAATATACTCAGCTTCATAATTATTGGCACCCTTTCTGAATATTAGCATATATGAACGAGGGATACATTTGTAATTGGTCGTGTTTTGAGCTACAGGGACATTGTACAGGTTTATTTTAACAATAGTGTTTCTTAAAAATAAAAGGTTTTCTTAAGTAATTATTAAACGATCAGCACCGCTACAACTGATATTTGGTTAATCCTCTACTAGCTACATTTGTTGGCTACATTAGTACTCTTTCCTGTCCTTGTTTATTGCTGTGTTTTTGTGTTTAACCACTGTTTTACTTAAAACTGCTAATGTATCTATATTATGTCTACGCTCCTTCCTGTTAGTTTGATGTTGTGCATTCATTTGAGTAATTTGCGCAGATTAGCATTTAATGTTTTGGATGCTAATTTGCCTGCACACACACAGTGTTTTACATATGGTTTTAAAACATGTCAGTGATTTTGCCACAAAAAAAGGTTCTTATGACATGTTTATATTTGTATGCTTTATTGTGAAGTATATTCATTTGTGTTCATTCTGTTGAAGGCTGCCGATAATGCTAGCGCTAACTACATCATCTCTGCTAGTATGTTGTGCTGAAATGACTAGGTTACTAGGTTAATGGGCTGTCATTAGATGTCTTTCTTCAGATGTTCAAGATAACTGCAGACTGCTAAGTGGTAATCAGAGTGGAAATTTCCAAATAGGTCCTTGAGGATCTAACCCGGTTTCAGTGGACCTGGCGTGTCCGGGTAAATACATAGCAACTGATGAAGAAACCAAAACAATCACAGATCCTCTTGAGATTTGAGCTAATGCTGCTACATGACGATTACCTGGATTGAAAGAAGACGTTCATGCAGTTTTAATGAAATTGTAATCATATCTATATTAATGCACAACTGCCTAAATGATCTGGAAACATCTTAAAACTCATGAAGATCTATGAATATACAGGAACATGCACAGGAAAATGTCATCTTGCCATCCTAGATCGCTAGCCAAAAACTATCCGCATTTATCAAAGATTTATCAACTGGGATTTCAGTATCAGAGTCATGCATTTCTCAGTGACAGCCAAGCCTGTCAAAAAATACGACATCACCATAGCAACCCCAATTTTATTCATCACTAATATTAGCCGAAGGTCTGTTCACGTAGTTTGTCGTGTCTGAATCATAAAGAACTAGTTGGCGTTTTGTGTATTGCATCCAGATTTCATTTTCTCTTTTTGGTTGTCGGTCCAAATCACAAAAACACATGACACATGGAATTTCTGCATGTTTTGGTTCACTTCCTGCAGGTGAGTCGATTCAGAGTCAAATCACTCTGTCAGTAGAGTTCACTCGGACCCGGACCGAGGCCACGTCACTCGGATGCTCTCGGACCGGTTGTCTCAGTTCACACGTGAGAGTGATTGCAGTGTTCTTACCTGTGTAAAGAACCATACAGAGGGCAGAACCCACTAGGAGCTCACATTAAACAGAGTGTATGTGAAAGCCTGTGAAATTACAAGGCTTTCTGTACTGAGCAAAATTAGCAAGTGTCAGGACACACGTGCTGCACGTGCAAGAGTGTGTATTTGTGTGTGTGTGTGTGTGTGTGTGTGTGTGTGTGTGTGTGTGTGTGTGTGAGAGAGAGAGTAAATCAGCACTTTTCCAGCTGCCCTACAATCCCATTTCCTCTCTTCTTGTTGCCATGGGAATAAGAGCTACAATAGAGATGGATTCCTATGGCAACCGTTTCTGTATTTTTGAGGCAACTGCATGATGCAATGCAGAAGAATCTGTTTAGCTCCAAAACACTGACATGTTGCTGAGACAAGTGGAGTACTGTGCATCTGAAAATGTATATTTCACTCCTCTCTCTCTCTCTCTCTCTCTCTCTCTCTCTCTCTCTCTCTCTCTCTCTCTCACACACACACACACAAACACACACNTGTCTCTCCTCTCTCTCTCTCTCTCTCTCTCTCTCTCTCTCTCTCTCTCTCTCTCTCTCTCACACACACACACACACTCTCTTCCTCTGTCTCTCAGTGTGGCTTTCTCTCTACCTCTCACTCAGGCCATCTTTCTATCTCCCTACCTCTGTGTGTGTCTATCCCTCCATTACTCTCTCTCCCTCTCTCTCTCAGTTTCTCTTCCTACTCATGTGTCTTTCTCTCTACTTCTCTTTCAGCCTGTCTCTGTGTGTGTTTCTCTCTCTATCTCCCTAACGCTGTGTGTCTCTCTCTCTCTATCTCCCTAAGGCTGTGTGTCTCTCTCTCTATCTCCCTAAGGCTGTGTGTCTCTCCCTCTATTGCGTTCTCACTGTCTCGGTTTGCCTCCCTACCCGTCTCTTTCTCTCTACCTCTCTTTCAGCCTGTCTCAGTGAGAGAGACAGACACAATCTCTCTACATCTGTGTGTTTCTCCCACCATTACTCTCTCTCACTCTCTCTCTCTCAGTTTCTCTCCCTACCCATGTGTCTTTCTCTCTACTTCTCTTTTAGCCTGTCTCTGTGTGTGTTTCTCTCTCTATCTACCTAACACTGTGTGTCTCTCTCTCTATCTTCCTAACATTGTGTGTCTCTCTCTCTATCTCCCTAACGCTGTGTGTCTCTGTCTCTCTATCTCCCTAACACTGTGTGTCTCTCTCTCTATTGCGTTCTCACTGTCTCGGTTTGCCTCCCTACCCGTGTCTTTCTCTCTACCTCTCTTTCAGCCTGTCTCAGTGAGAGAGACAGACACAATCTCTCTACATCTGTGTGTTTCTCCCACCATTACTCTCTCTCACTCTCTCTCTCTCAGTTTCTCTCCCTACCCATGTGTCTTTCTCTCTACTTCTCTTTCAGCCTGTCTCTGTGTCTCTCTCTCTCTCTATCTCCCTAACGCTGTGTGTCTCTCCCTCTATTGCGCTCTCTCTGTCTCGGTTTGTCTCCCTACCCATGTCTTTCTGTCTGTCCATCTCCCTTTCTCTCTCTCTCTCTCTCTCTCTCTCTCTCTCTCAGTGTGTGTTTCTCTCTACCTCTCTTATAATGGAAGGCTCAGCTGCTGAACTCCATCAATAAGCGTATTTTGTAGAAAGCTTTCATGAGTTTTTCAGTCAGAGGCGTCTAAATTCTTGTTCGTGGTAATCCCACAGCTGTACAGATGTTGTAGAAGTATGATTGAGAAACACAGGAGTACTCCTTTAAATCAGCCACTAAGCTTTTTATTACCGTCTCTACCTTTGCTTAACAATGGAGGCCACAAACACTTTTTCAAAATAAATACATAAATAAAATCACAATATCCTTTTGTACGTCCTTTACATTTTTTTCTTTTTTTTATATATTTTGTTCCTCTTACACTACAGCAATTTGCCAACCATCGCAAGATTTTGTTTATTGAAGAACGATACATGTCCATTTATATTGTGGAATGATGCGGAACATCTGCAAAACAAGTTCTTTCCTGGTATCTTATATTTCCTGGTATCTTATCTTAGCAGATATGAACAGACATAGCATCTTTATTGTCCACTGATGGCTACATGTGCATTTACAAAGAGAGACAGAGAAAAGACCGAAAGAGAAATTGAGAGAGACAGGCAGAGACTTTGTTCTGTGAACATGCTGNATGCTGTACTCTTCCTCCTCCTTGTACTGAACAAAGTTCACTGAAATGCTGAAAGGTCAACGTATGTAGGACACACTAAAAAAATAACTAAATCTCAACCCTTACTCTTACGAGAAACTAAAATGAACACACATTAACAGGTTCTAAAACTTAGTAATGGATAATATATATATATATTTTTTTTAAAAAATCATGAAATCGGTGGAATGAAGGAATTTATACAGCTGACTGATCTGGCAGCGAATGCTCGTACTCATAAACGCCAGCTTTGTTGCATAATGCTGAGAAATGTGGGAACACACAGTAGGTGTTGCACA
>CM074946.1:2412747-2457994 GCA_037577455.1 Pangasius macronema
GAACTGAAAGGATCCTGGTTCATAACACTCGCAGTCAAAATGCACATTATTAAAACAACAGATTGTGAAATGTGAATAAAATGATAATAAAATGACAGCATGGCAAGCTTATTAGTGTTCAGAGTTTCTTTCTGTTTACACCACATTAATGTGTACAAAAAAAAAAAGGATTTTCTGCATTTCCGGCTGCATTTCTCATGCATCAGGTATCCATGTTAGCGAACTTCAATCTTTTCTAAAGTTCTGTGAGCAGGGTTGCCAGGTTCCGCATCTCATATCCGCGTATTGCAGATAACGTATATAATGTGAAAACACTGACAAAACAACAACAACAACAACAATGTGGGGTGGAGCTAATTTCAGAACAAGAAAACTGTTTTAAAAACCATAAATGATGAAACTAGCTAGATCCATTTGTAATCAGTTCTTCTAAAGCCATGGTTGTGAATCTGAGGGGAATGTGAGTAAATCCAAATCTCGGTAACTCAAAACAAAAGTCACCTATAATTAGGGAAACTGAAAATCTACAATTTTTAATCATTTTAATAAAAATGTATTCTGTGAGCTGAACATTCACACTTGGAAACAAGCTCCATGGCTTCAATAAATAGCCAAAATAGTACTGTACACAGGTGATTAGTTTAAGGGTGATGGTGGAGGGTTTCACAGGCCGTAGATGTGTGTGGTGTTCTGGCGGACCGCTTGGAGCACGGTGGAGAAGAGCTCCCCCTTCAGCAGGCTGATCTCCTGTAAGGTGTGTATGCCCATCCCGGGGTGAGAGAACCTACACACAGACGGAGACACCTGCAGAGGGAGTAGAAACATTGGTGTCATTCTGTTACAGGAAAAGTGAAGAACGATACTTTTTATCCATTTGTAGTTACACGTAACGTTGTGGAACGCCCACGAGACAATCTAGTTCCTGTTCTCGCTTGCGTTATAGTGTTCTCTCACCAACCTGTCTGTTTTTCTCTCAAAAGCGCAGCTTCTTGTGTAACCCCAGAAACCGCAAAGCGTAAACTCCACGAAGCCTGTTACAAAGCGCCGAAACTGGAGACTCCTTCTGCAAATGTTAGATAAACGTCTCCTTACAGAAAACTTTTAAAAAATTACCTACGAATCTAAATCAGTCAGAAATATCGCTGTGATTACTGAAACTGGCAACCCGGGAAGTTCTAGAAGAAACACTGCACCACGAATGCAACACTACGGGTGTGGCTCGTTGGGCCAAGAGTTAATTTAGCGAGTTATAGACAACTAGAAACCTATACAGACGGCTCCAAAAGTATTGGCACCCTTTATAAAATCATGTAAGAATGACTGCTTAAATAATGCAACTTGTTACAGAAAGACAAAATCTCTGGATCTGAACCTTGTGGAGAACCTGAGGGCTGAAATGAAGAGAACAACCATGAGCATAAAGGAGCTCAAAATGTTCCAAATTTTGTGATGTTACTATCTCCAAGTGAGGCTTCATCAACTATACTATACGGCCAAAATATTTGTAGACACCTGTCCATACACTCCCACCATATGTACTCCACTCTTCTGGGAAGGCTTTCTACTAGATGTTGGAGCGTGGCTGTGGGGATTTGTGATTCAGCCACAAGAGCATTATTGAGATCAGGCGCTGATGTTGAGTGAGGAGGTCTGGGGTGTATTCGGTGTTCCAGTTCATTCCAAAGGTGTTCAGTGGGGTTGAGGTCAGGGCTCTGTGGAGGACACTCGAGTTCTTCCACTCCAACCATGTCTTCATGGAGCTCGCTTTGTGCACAGGGGCATCATCATGCTGGAACAGGTTTGGGCTTCTCAGCTCCAGTGAAGAGAAAGTGTAATGCTACAGCGTACAAAGGCATTCTACACCAGCATGTTCTTCCAAAAATAACGAATGAACTTTCAGTGTACGCCAAGAAAAACAAAAGTTCAGTTAAAAAGCTCTTTTCGAAATGAAAGACTTACACAGACCGCATGCTCTCTCTGCACGATATTTAATTTAATGCCCCTAATTTTAATTTTGACTGTCTAAGGCGTCTAAATGTAATGTTTATGATTACGATTGATCCATTCGTGGGATTAATTAATGTGTTCTAAGGCTGCAGGAGACCTGTCTGGGTCGGAAGTAGGGTGCGTCCGTTTCCAGCAGGATCCGGTCCAGTGGAATTTTCCTTACAGCATCTCGGGCCTCCGCGGCGTTCGGGTTTGTCACCAACGCCGTGAAACCCACGCACAGGTTTGAGAATTCGCTCAGGAACGGCTCGATTACGGGGTAACCGTTGGTGAAACAGTGTCTGTAACACACAGACACATCAAACACAAGTCTGTCACCTCGACACGTTACTGAATTCCTCCATGTTCGGTGTTTTTAAACAATTTTCTTTAACCTGTGTATCTTGTAGTCTTGGGGAACGCACTTCTTCATAATGTCCAGCAAATCATCATCAGCATCCCGGCAGTGTATGACCAGAGGCTTTCCCAAAGACACAGCCAATCGCAGCTGCCGCTCGAACACCTGCACACACGAAATCGAGCATTTTCGCTTTGGTTCATGTAACAGTTTCTTCAACAGAGAGAAAAAAACTTATCATAGATATTTCAGAATATTAAATGCAACTATAAACGGACAAAACATATTATATAATATATACTAATAATAATAAAAGATTCATGGTGTGGTATAAGAGGAATAAAACACACAAAGACGTGCTCCTAGAAGAGAACATTCAACTCCCAGGTCATAAGAGTCACTCTGCGTTATCACACCACGCCGTTGTTGATTACTTCCCCAAGTGTACGATGTCTTTAGCCATTGTCATGCAGGACTACCTCTTTCTGTGTGCTGGGGTTGGTCGAATTCTTATGCGAGTAATCCAGCCCGATTTCTCCAAATGCAACAGTCTTGGGGTGACGCATGGCTCCCATGATGCTTTGCTCGTGAGTGGAGTTGTACTCCTTGGCGAAGTGAGGGTGGCATCCGAAAGCACCCCATACAAACTCCTCTCCTATAAGCCATTCCCAGATGGCTTCCTTCTGCGTGATCCTCGGATTGCAGAAGTCGGTTATGCAGCCGTGAAATTCCGCAGGGAAACTGCTGTTATATTTCTCCCGGAAGCGCTGGAAGCTTCCGCGGAAGCCCAGCTTCCCATACAGCATATCCAGGTGACAATGGGTGTCAATGAAGCCCAAAGAGCTGGAGTCTGACAGCCAGAGAGGCTCGGAGCCTGCTGACCTCCTGCGGTGGATGACGTCATCAGTAAGGGACGTCATTAATCCATGGCGCAAATGTGCATATGAAGTCTGTCCAATTGGCTGCTTAGGACTGAAGTCCCGCCTTAATGCTACGACTGGATCATTGGATAGGCGTGTACTTCTGCTGGCGGAGGAGCCGCCCTCCCGCCATGTGCTCCAAGAGGAAGTGCCGGGCTGGTGGCGCGCATCACTCCATGGCATACCGAATGAGGTTTGTGCGGTCGGCGTGACTGCTGGAGGCGGGACATATTCCAAAGGAGGTGGAGCTTCAGCATCGTCAGCTTCTCCACCCTGCTTGCACATGATCACTCGCTCCACACAATCGTCCTGTGAGAACTTCTTCAACTTGGCGGGATCCTCATCATCTGACCAATCAGATGAGTCGCTACCTTTCAGGACCACGTTCTGTGGATGGAGATAAACCAAACATCAGCAGGTGGACTTTTGATTTGGACTGTGGTGATTTCCTTGACATCATAGATCCTATAGCTACTATCACTATTTCTATTACGAAATCGAGCATGAAATAATTAGCGCTTACTTAGAGGTATTGTTGCAGTAGCTAAATATCACGTACATCACAGGGTTATGGAATTCTCAAATCTGAAGGGGTTGATTAATTTTCTGTAACGGCAGCTCTGACAGTAACGCAGCTGCCTTCCTCTACACTTCCTCTGAGACACATTAAGGCAGCTAGCTGCATCTTTTCGCACTACTGCTCATGCTGAGTCGCTGTGATTTCCAACTTCAACCTCAGCGAAACAAAATACTGTGACAAATTCAAATCGTGTGTGGTGGAAACATCTATGAATATTCGCTCAGGCCTATTTTCCAACTGCTTTTGACCCTCTCCTGCTTACCCTGTGGTGGGTTACCACTGCGTTCTCTTCTTCCTTAGTGTCTTGAAAGACGAGTTGGGTGTGCGTGTGCTCCTCTGACTGCACACACACAGCCGCTGTTTCCTCGCTGAACGAGCAGTGCGCCGTGTTTCTCTCCGGCTCGGGTTTAACAGCGAGGGTTTCTATACAAGCCGTTCGGGAGTGCGGCCTCTTGGTACTGTCCTCAGAGTGGGGCGACGACTTCTGTCTATTCCCGAGAGCGGCACTCAGGGCTCGGAGGTAGATGACCTTTGAACCCTCCTCTGGTGTTCCGTGTTTTCGCTTCTCACCTGGAGTGGATGATGGTGACTGCAAAGGTGACGGACATCCTGACTGTGGGTCCTGCTAAACACACACACACACACACACACACAAATCCTAATGTGTCTCGATTTTTGAGTCTATATCCAGTGTAGTTTTTTCCCCCCAGTATTACCACTTTCTTTTAAAATATATTATTCTCACATCTTTCTAAAATATATTTCCATCCATCAGGAAAAACACTAAAAGGGGAGGAGCCTAA
This sequence comes from Pangasius macronema, assembly GCA_037577455.1. NCBI lineage: Eukaryota > Metazoa > Chordata > Actinopteri > Siluriformes > Pangasiidae > Pangasius > Pangasius macronema. The sequence continues at coordinate 2,417,395 of CM074946.1, forward strand.
ATATACAAGTTCTGAGTCGATTCATCCTGCAGTAGAAGAGGAATCAAGAGGAATCGATTCATCCTGCAGTAGAAGAGGAATCGATTCATCCTGCAGTAGAAGAGGAATCAAGAGGAATCGATTCATCCTTTAGTAGTAAAAGAGGAATCGATTCATCCTGCAGTAGAAGAGGAATAAAGCACTTCGGGGTGGTGAGATTACCTTTGCATTCTCGAACAGTCTGCAGTGTTTGCTGGACAGACGGCGTGTTTTCTGAGTGAGCTGCGTCTGCGACGGTGTGACGCGTCTCCCCTGAGGCGTGCCGAGTTTGACGCTCTCCAGTTCTCCCACTGAGCTGGTGGACGCGCTCAGGCTTGGAGAGGCGTCTTTACTCGGTTCGTGGGACGCGTCGCCACCCATGCGAGTGGGTCGAGCCAAACCGATGTCATTCTTCTGGAACTTCGTAGGCGAGACAAACGCTGTGCGCAGCCAACTGAACTTCACTTTCGTCCTGTCGTTGGTCATGATGCTAAGCTGGGAAGGACAGAGACAGGAGTGCTTTGTGTGAGAAACATACAAGCCCATAAAATATCTCCGATACTGTTACTTAGCATTGGATCAGTAGATCCCAAATCGATTGCTTTTTTTTTTCCCCCTGCCTAAAAATGATTACTCGTCACAGTGTATGTGATGATCCTAATAAAACCTTGGCTGTTAATAATAATAATACTAATACTAATACGGAGAAGAATTATTATTATTATTACTACTGTTATTATAAAGTAAAGCAGTTTCACGCTAATATTTTCATTTCTAAACTGTATGTGCATTTACATATTATTATTAAAACACATCAGGTTTGGTTGCATTACTGTATGATGTCTATTTGCTTGAAAATACACAACAGGGCCGAAAGTATGTGCACCCCTCCTGATGATTGAGTTCTGGTGGTTCAGCCACATCCTTTACAAGTCTATAAAATCAAGCACACAGCCATGTGATCTCCATCCGGCAGTAGGATGAGTCCGTGACTTTAAACGTGGTACTGTCACAGGATGCCACACGTCAGTTTGTGAAATTTCTGTCCCGGTCAGTGGTATTATAAGTGCTGTTATTGTGGAATTGAAGCGTCTAGGAGCAACAAGAGCTCAGCCACGAAGCAGAAGACCACACAAACTCACAAGGCAGGGCTCCTCAGAGCTGAAGCACGTAGCGGGTAAATATCACCCAGACTTCTGTTGCATTACTCGCTACAGAGCTTCAAAGTGTCGGTATTCCACAGTCTGAGCTTCAAACTGCCTCTGGAAGCAACATCAGCTGTGCATCCTGAGCTTCACGAAATGGATCTCCATGGCCGAGCAGCTACACTAAGATCTCTGTGTGAAATGATGAGTGTCGTAGGGACTGGAGTGGAGTGGAGTGAAGAGCCACAACTGGACTCCGGAGCAGCTCTCTGGAGTGATGAATCAGGTCTGATGGACGAATCTGGGTTTGGTGGAGGTCAGGAGAGCTCTTCCTTCTGGAATATCGACAGTGAAGTGCAGTGGAGGAGGAACTGAAGGTCTGGGGCTGTTTTTCAGGGTTTGAAAGCCTCTTACTAATGCCCATGGTTTTAGATTGGGATGTCCAACAAACTCATGCAGATGTCATGGTCAGGGGTCCACAAACTTCTGGCCAGATGTTGGATTTTGATATTTTGATTTCTAACAGCTGCACACACACAACGCAGAAAATATTTCAGATGCTGGAAAATGCCATTTAATGTAACATTTTACTCAGATGCATGTGATGTGTACTTTATTTAATAATAATAAAAAAATTTAAAAAAAATGTCAGTTGGAACATTACTTCTGGCTCAGGTTTAAGGCATAGTATCTGCTATACATACTTTATTTATTATTATTTTTAAATATACAGCAGATTGTCAAAACTTTTTGCAAAGCTATTTTGTTCAATAAAAGTTATGTCTTGACTTTTGGACCACTTTCTTTTAACATGAATATGCCAATTTAAAGTAAGTACATAAATGTAGCATAATATCTGTGAATTTATTAATATAATACACAAATTTAAGCGTTAACGGAAAACACCTTTTGAATCGTAAAAGAACGTCGTCACTCACGAGCGAAGAGGCACGAGCACACAGCAAGGAGTCGATTCTCGTAAAGAGTCGATTCTCCGACCTGAATCGACTCCACAGCGGAAACTGAATCACACTCAGTCCTTGATACACACCAAGTAATTTTCTGCAGAGTTGATTATAAGACAGCTGCATTGCTACCAATTAATTAATTGATTAATTAATTAATAAACAATAATTAATTAATTAATAAGAGTGAAGATTAAATCATTGTGGAATCGACTCTACTGATTCAGAATCGGAGTCAAATTTGAAATTTGGAATCAAACCGTTAGCTAGCTACAGGAAATTAAAGCAAAAAAAAGTGTGTATTTTTTTAATTGTTCAGGTTCAGGATGGTGACGTAAAATGTGGAAATGATATTGGGAATCATTCGCAGCTATATTTTATCAGGGCTAGTTACATAAAAAGCTACAAATTGCGTTAGCTAACTCGCTAGCTAGACATCGCCATTTTGTGCTCGTGCCCCCACGTGCCAACCTCAAGCTAAGCCTTAATATTTTTCAAAGATATTTTTAAGATTGAATAAATCTTAAAACGTGTTTAAACTGTCTTTACGATGTCGTTGATAAGTGATAGGTCATCGTTAGCTTAGAGCAGGAAGCCTTACCTCTGCTCACACAGACTTATAAAAAAGTTAACGATCTCATGACCCCGTGACCTTTAGAGCTCAGAGAGTCATGCTGCGTTCACCGGCCAACTCCATTTAATCCTTCCAGACGATAAGAGAGTAGCACTGAACGTTTTACAAGCGTTTAACGACACCCACTGGTGAAAAGCAAAAATGCTGAACATTGTACCTGATCTAAACGGTTTTTGTAATAGCCAGACTCATTGACTGAACAGAATAGAGCTAAGTATATAAGTACATATTATTATATAACTATAAGTATCATAGGCTTTGCAAGTTTGACGTGATTTAACTTGCATTACAAAAACAGGACTGATGGATTCCGGATTCTGATTGGTAAGAATTTATTGATTATTATTATTGTTATTATTATTGTTATAATATAAGAGAAGCTTTATTTCGTTTAGAATTTATGGAAGAAGGCTACGAAGAGTCTTCATCCGGGTCAAATGCAGCTTTCAAGACATCCGGGAACTCGGAAATTTCCCACATTAGAGAGTTCACACGAACTTAACAGTCCGAGGTCGGGAATAAACTGAGTATTCACTGTAAACTGGCTCTAAATTGGAATTAAAGAGTTGTTTTTTAGTGATTACTTTATTTTTCAAGTGGATGTGATAATTCATTGTTAAGAGCGCCGATAATTATATGAAAGTACACTTTGACCGAACAAATCATGTAGAAACTGAATTACCCTCTCAATCCCAAACTCAGAAGACTGCTTAATAACCTTAAACAACGCTGTTATTTATTATTCTTGTTACTACTTTTCACTCTTATGTGCGCCGCCATATTGAATATTGAGATGACGTCACGGAATCTTAACGCTGAGAAATCGGGGCTTTCGGGGAAACTCCGACACTTCTGAGTAGGAATTATGAGATAGAGAGCTCATTCAGACGGATCTTTCCTACTGGGAAGTCGGAAACTTTATTTTACTTTACTTCAAATGAGTCAAGTCGGTAAACTCCCAGTTGGTCGTGAATGTAGCATGCGGCGTTTTTATGGTAACGGTATAGCTGTTCTGATTGGTTGGTTTGCTCTTTCTAACATGGCGGACGCGTTGACGTATTGCTATAGCTAGCAAGGGCGGCTAATCTGGTTGACGTGTATTTAGGAGTTGTGTAGTGGTGACGTGTCTTTAAGGCGCTCCGCCGGCGCATCAGCACTCGGAGCACAGATCCTCACCGAGCTTCACACTGATTAACACCACCATGGGGAGTGAGTACCATTTTAACGTTATTTATTCATGAGGCGAACTAATATTTTAACCGAATTAACCGGCAGTTCAACAAGCTAGCTCCATCTCGCTATAGCGTTTAGGTTCATTGATTGGATGCTAGCTAGTTAGCTCAACTTCTCGAGCTAGTCTACCTTGTTAGCGAAAAGAAAGAGAATAACGACTACGATACACGCTAAGATTAAAAAAAGAAGAGGAAGAAGTAGTGCTAATGTTAAAGTAGGAAAATAAACCGAGTTAAATAGCTAGTCTGGGTTAAATAGAGTTTTTTTTTAAAACACTAGGCGAGGTTTCAAGCTGTAATAGTTAGCTACTTGTCGCTAGCTAAATTAGTCACCTGTAAGTGGCATATTATATAGCTAGCTTTTCTTTTCAGTGTTGCTTTGTTTTTAAAGTTTGGGTCCTGTAATTAAAATGAAATGTTGTTAAAGTAATGGCTATGAGAATGAGAACTATTCCCCCCTTCAGTACAGCAGTAAGAGCCAGTTGCTAATGCTAGCTGGGTGAAATGCGCGTGTGATGACGCCGCACTGGCTGCAGTTTCACTCCCTCATTTCTACCGACAGATTACATCCATTTCACCTCATCAGAGCGGTCTCGGTTCGATATCGCCTCGGTATTGTAGTCTAACAGTATCGCGGTTTCACGGTTTGAGTCTACCATAAAACACACACACAAGCTAGTGATTCAGATAGAAGCATGATTACGAATTTTTTGCACAACCGTGTGTGTGTGTGTGTGTGTGTGTGTTTAACAGTTTTAGAAGTATTATTATTTCTTACCAAAGCGACAAGATCATTTTCTATTACGGATTAAATCAATTTACCAAAAATACCATGATGATGATATTATTATTATTGTTGTTGTTGTTGTTGTTGTTGTTGTTGTTGTTATTATGATGTAGCAAATAAGAATTGGAGGCATAAGATTGTTTATTATTATTATTATTTTTAAAAATTTATTTATTCATTTTTCATGGTATGAGTCTAAAAAGAAAATACTCGAACCGTGACACTGTAGCAACCCTGATGCACAAAGCCATATAAACTCCTTCATAAAGCGTGTGTGCCTGAGAGTGTGTGAGTGTGTGTGGCTGAGAGTGTGTGAGTGTGTGTGGCTGAGAGTGTGTGAGTGTGTGTGGCTGAGAGTGTGAGTGTGTGTGGCTGAGAGTGTGTGAGTGTGTGTGGCTGAGAGTGTGAGTGTGTGTGTGTGTGTGTGTGTGTGTGAGAGAGTGTGTGTGTGTGTGTGAGAGAGTGTGTGTGTGTGTGTGAGAGAGTGTGTGTGTGTGTGAGAGTGTGTGTGTGAGAGAGTGTGTGAGTGTGTGTGTGAGAGAGTGTGTGAGTGTGTATGAACGACGTCCACGTGACATGACTATGTTCTTACGACGTTTCTTACTCTTAAATAAAACTGGTTTCTAACAAACAGTGTTTAATATTTTCAGTTAAGTTCTTGGAGGTCATCAAGCCGTTCTGCGCCGTTTTACCCGAGATCCAAAAACCGGAAAGAAAGGTTTGTGCATCATTTTACGTAAGTGGGATGTAGAGGATGATCCCGTCTTTCTTTCTCTTTTCACAAACACATTTGTCTGTCTATCCCTCCAGATCCAGTTCAGAGAAAAAGTGCTATGGACGGCCATCACCTTGTTCATCTTTCTCGTCTGCTGCCAGGTATTTTATTATTATTATTATTGTTGTTATTATTATTATTATTATTATTATTAGTGAAATCCATCAAGTAACACAAGACTACACAACACTTAAACCCATCACTGTGTCCTTGGTTTCCATGGAAATACCTCCATTCTTACAAATCAGCAGCAGAAACTCTGGCTTCTGAACTTTCAAGGCTAATAACAAGTAATAAAAGATGTAGCAGTATATCACAGCGTCGTGGAATTCTCGATTCTGATTGGTCAGAAGGCATTTTTGTTTATTTGTTTTTCTTTTTCATAACAGCGCACAACTAACGCACTCGTTTCTATAGTAACGCTCACTCACTGTACGGGAAGCGATCCACTCAGACAGGTTACATAAACGTGGAATGATTCATGCGGTGAAGTTTTCCGTGAGACGTTTATTTACCGTGTATTATGGAAGGAGTCTCCAGTGTGAGTGCTTTTAAGATGCGACTTGTAAGCTTTCAGGAGAGAACACATTCAGTAACATGAAAAAGCTGTGTTTTTTTTCTCTCTCATTAACCTGGAGAGAGAGAGAGGAGGACATAAAAGGTTCTTGAACAAACAGCTATTCATGGCTGCTGTAACTTAATCGAAGACTGGTTTCTGGAACATGTAACTATAAATGGATAAAAATAAAAAAATAAATAAAAAGACAGGATATTCTGTTAGCACGCCTCCTTGTTGTTGGTTGTTTTCTCATAACAGCAGGATGTGTGTATGTTTGTTCGTGGTTTGCTGTTTTTAAGATCTCTCTCTCTCTCTCTCTTACTTTTTAGATCCCTCTGTTTGGGATCATGTCTTCAGACTCAGCAGATCCCTTCTACTGGATGAGAGTCATTCTGGCTTCCAACAGGGGTCAGTCTCCGTATCCATCCTCATCGCTATGTCATGTTACGATGCCGTTATAACGAGCCGAGTTTACCAAACAGCACGGCGGCACAAAACTCATATTTACTTTATTTATTTTTACAAAATTTCCCATGTATTAATCAAGAATTTTAGTAGAACAGGAGCTAAAGCCTGCTTAAGGTCACACACATTGAAAAGCGCTGTGTTCTCTCTCTCTCTCTCTCTCTCTCTCTCTCTCTCGTTGAGGTTTAATAGTTGTTGGTTAATATGCTGTTACAGGCACTCTGATGGAGTTGGGCATCTCCCCCATCGTGACCTCAGGCCTCATCATGCAGCTGCTGGCTGGAGCCAAAATCATCGAGGTCGGAGACACGCCTAAAGACCGAGCGCTGTTTAACGGAGCCCAGAAATGTACGTATGCTGCCTTTTTTAGTTTCTTCATCATCTTTATTTCCTGCTTTTATTTTTTCTTTTCCACTCACCAGCCAGCAAGGTGAATTCGAGCACGTGCTTCCAGACACGTGAATCCTGCCGCCCTATTCGGATTGGGTTAGTTTATCAGAGAGATGTCTGTAATGTATACACAGTCCGCCCTGTTCGGCATAAACGAGCTCATGCGCCTCATACGCCTGCGATTGCCGCATGTCTCTGTGATTGACAGCGGAGAAAGCGTACGCCCCTCCCATCCAAAGAGCACGGACAATTCCGCCGTCTTGGAGCTCTAGCCGCTAATAGTTACAGCAGCTTTGGGAACAGAGCTTGCGCTCTCCTGGCGATAAGGGGAAGGTGTTTCCGTTTTTTTTTTTTTTTTTTTCTATAGGGCCGCGTATTTGAAAAAAACATGGCTGTATAGATTTGTAGAAAAAGAATGCACAATATTAATGGAATATTTGTGTGTTTATAGTGTTTGGGATGATCATCACTATCGGCCAGGCGATAGTGTACGTGATGACAGGCATGTACGGAGACCCGTCAGAGATGGGAGCTGGGATCTGTCTCCTCATCATCATTCAGGTAAATTACATGTGAGAAGTACTGTGAATTGCACGCACGCACACACACACACACACACACACACACACACACACGAAGGTATTTGTGAGCCTGGAGCTGTTGCACTGACGGCTGTTGCACAAGAGCTTTCTTTCCCCTTGCTTGCCACATTGCTTGTGAGTCAGATTCGGGTTTTTTTAGGCTTTGCGAGCAAGAACAAGACGTCATTGGTCGCTCTCAATCAATCCCCTTTCTTCTGAAAACCCAGACGTTAATGTCCTACATGGCAAACAAGATCACAATAAAATCGTTTGCTACAACTACACCTGAAGGTTCTGTTTTATTAGCTAGCTAATACGAACAAGTAAGACCATTTATTTATATATTTATTATTTATGTGCCTAAATATTTGTTCAGTTTCTCTGTGAAAAGTCAGTGTGGCGAATGTAAATGCCCCCTGTAGAGAACTTCTGAGCATACAGCATTGGCACAAGAAAGTCACCTCTAGCGTTCTAATAAATAAAATAAATAAACTATAGGTATCGTAGTGGATTTTGGGATATTGATTAATAGGATTCCGATGAGATCAAGGTCTGTATCTTCAGAAAAAGAGAATCAGTTGACGGCGACCAATCATAGCAGCGGGAAGAACCATCGTATTCCCACCCCCAAAGTCTCACAAACGAACTTGACCCGTGAGCAAGGGGAAAGGAAGTGCACGCGTCGCTGATGTGCTCACACACGCGACAGTTTCTCCACACACTCGCGTCATGTGAAATGTGAAATGGACCAGCTTTACCTTCTAAACCCGGAATATCACCGTACATTTAATCTGTTTCTTTGTTGTAGGATTTCTGAACTGAAGTTAGCTCCGCCCCTTTCCCCAATTGCTGCTTTACTTGTTGATTATACCACATCGGAAAATTTTTCACTTAAAGTCTGTGGGTAGAAAGCAGGTTTGAATGAGACGTGTGTGTTTTCGTGCAGCTGTTTGTGGCTGGTCTGATCGTGCTGCTGCTGGACGAGCTGCTTCAGAAAGGATACGGTTTGGGCTCGGGCATCTCCCTCTTCATCGCCACCAACATCTGCGAGACCATCGTATGGAAAGCCTTTAGTCCAACGACGGTGAACACAGGCAGAGGTACACACTCTCAATACATGTCCCCATAGTGCGTTAACGGTATTGTGTTTGTGTTTCCTGGATTACTGCATTTTGTTCCCCTTACACCTCAGCAATTTGCTCATATAGCAGCTATAAACAGTCGTTAACTAATCATCAGGTATTAATAAGACCGTTAATAGGACAGGAAAAATGCTGCTTGTCATGTTCCTCATGCTGGTAAACTTTAAATTTTAACGTCACAGATTTATTCCTGAATGTTTCATAAGCGCTGACACTGGAGACTCCTTCCATAAACGTGTGTGAAATGTGTGTTTAGGTGGTCCAAATCAGCCATACAGGTCACTATGGTGGTGGTAGTGGTGGTGTTACTATAGAAACAATAGTGTATTAGAACGAGCATGGTTACTGTAAACCTGTGATTCGCAGCCGCACCCCATCAATCACCAGCAGACAATCAGAATCGAGAATTCAACAGCACTGTGGATTTATGTGGAGCAATACAGTTTCGCTTAAATCGACCCCTGAAATCAGGCAATTTCGTTTAATCTGATATCTAATCTGATTCTTGTTGCCAATTGCGTTCCCAGGCACCGAGTTCGAAGGCGCCATCATTGCCCTGTTCCACTTGCTGGCCACTCGGACCGATAAAGTGCGCGCACTGAGAGAGGCCTTCTACAGGCAGAACCTGCCCAACCTCATGAACCTCATCGCTACCGTCTTCGTCTTCGCCGTGGTCATATACTTCCAGGTGAGTGACACGTACCCAAGACCAAGAACGTTGCGAATGAAGTGAACGAGTGCTGGCGACGACTCAACGGTCTTTCCTCAATCTCAGGGCTTCAGAGTGGATCTGCCCATCAAGTCTGCACGTTACCGTGGCCAGTACAACACGTATCCCATCAAGCTTTTCTACACGTCCAATATTCCCATCATCCTGCAGTCGGCGCTGGTGTCCAACCTCTACGTCATCTCTCAGATGCTCTCCACTCGCTTCAGCGGCAACTTCCTGGTTAACCTGCTGGGAACCTGGTCTGTAAGTGGATGCGGATTTGAATTTTTTTTGTTTTACAATCGTTATAACCGCGCAGTATTTTGGTGGTCAGGTGGTTCTAAATATCCTAAATCAGCCACGATAAACATTGAGTATTGTTTGGGATTCGGAAGCTTCGTTTGTACTTTACGACTTCCTGTAAACGTGCAGCACGTATGCAGCGCCAGTCAAGGATGGTTTCTTATCCCTATATAGCGCACGTTATTTTCAAATTGCTAGTCGTTTGGGTCAAAGTGATGTCCTTACCCATATTCGAACCCTTGTTTACGTTTGTTATTAATGACATTCGGTCCAATTATGTCATTTGTTTCGATCACTGTTTGTAAACAGTGGTCAGTCGTGGCCTAATGGTCTGAGAGTCGGCCTTGTAACCCGAAGGTGAACCTGAAGGTGGTGGGTTCGAGTCTCGGNACCCTTGAGCAAGGCACCGATCCCCCAACTGCTCCCCGGGCGCCGCAGCTAAAATGGCTGCCCACTGCTCCGAGTGTATGTGTATGTGTGTGTTCACTACTGTGTGTGTGCACTTGGATGGGTTAAATATGGGGGATATACGTGAAGTTATCCACGTAGTAAACGTAGTTTTCTCCTGCCATCAGTTAAATCGCTCCTTGGCTGATGATGTGTGAGTAACTGCTTACCAAATGAAAACCAGAGACACGCGACTTGTCCCCAGAACCCGGGCTACTGATTTGTCCACGCTTGATGAAAATAATGCATATAAAATGCGTCTATAGTATTAATGATGTCTAAAAGTATGCTCTCTGTGTGTAGTGTAGGTTTATAGAAAAAGCTCAGTGGTGTAAAGGTTGCCAGAAACATAGAAACATTGTTTCTGAATTGTATAGGTCAGTTTTCTATACGTGTGTCCACATGCGTACACACACACTGAGCTCGCCTCTGCTTTTTAACAAATTCTTAATTAAAAAAAAGTTTTTCTGTTCAACAGGACACATCAACCGGTGGTCCAGCTCGCGCCTACCCTGTAGGAGGCCTGTGTTACTATCTGTCTCCTCCGGAATCGTTCGGCTCCGTGCTGGAGGATCCGGTCCACGCCGTCATCTACATCGTCTTCATGCTCGGCTCCTGTGCATTCTTCTCCAAGACGTGGATCGAAGTGTCCGGATCGTCTGCCAAAGATGTACGATCTATCTATCCATCTATCTATCTATCCGTCTATATATCTATCTAGCACTTTTGGAGTTTGGAGCAGTCCTGATTCATTGTGCACTTTTCCTGAAGTGTTATGAGACGACGTGTTTGCGCTTTCAGGTGGCTAAACAGCTTAAGGAGCAGCAGATGGTGATGAGGGGACACCGAGAGACGTCCATGGTGCACGAGCTCAACAGGTCTGCGTCATTCAGCTTTGTATTTTTATTTTTTTTCAATTCTGATTGGTCAGAAGGTATCATTTTCCATAACAGCAGCTCTGTAAATCACATAATGTTTATTCTACTACACTATCGGGTCACCTAACGTAATCCCACGTAAACGGGATAAAAAAATTGTTGATACGGTGACGTTTCTTGTAAGACGTTTGTTTAACGTTTCTGGAAGGAGTCACCAGTGTCCGAGCTTTGTAGCAGTCATCTGACATCTGTAGGACCGAGAATTGTCTTATTAGCTTCAAGAGAGAGGGGGGGGGGGAAAGAGAGGCTGTTTATAGACGTGAGAGCAGGAAGTAACCTTTGTATAACACATGAGCCACGACATTAAATACAACTTTAAAGAGATTTCAAAATAAAAGTGTGATGTGGCAGTAACAGTAACACTTATTCCCAACATGTCACTGTTTTATTTTCCTATAACAGCATGACACAAAGCTTTCTGAATTCCACACTTATGTGTGTATTGTCTTGTGGTGGTTCTTGCAAATCTAACCATTTCATTGTGTGTGTGTGAGCAGGTACATCCCCACAGCTGCCGCGTTCGGTGGCCTGTGCATCGGCGGCCTCTCGGTCATGGCTGACTTTCTGGGAGCGATCGGCTCAGGAACCGGGATCTTACTGGCCGTCACCATCATCTACCAGTATTTTGAGATCTTCGTTAAGGAGCAGAGCGAAGTCGGCAGCATGGGGGCGCTACTCTTCTAAACCACCTGCAACATGGACACGCGCGGACGCCGAGACACACCCTAAACAAACACTTTTTATTATTTTTATGAGTGGTATTACTATTATTTTATATATATATAAATATATATATATATATATTTTTTTGGCACAGTGAGTTGAAGTGGTCCATTCTGAACAGCCAGGTTTGGCTTTGAGATGTTTGTTGGAGGGGGAGAGATATTTATGAACAACTCTGGAGCGGTTAGTGATGAGTAAAGCTAGACTCTGTGAGCTCTGAAGATAGTTGGTTGGGTGGGTGGGTGAAGCCTTCTCTCGTTTCACCGTCCACACTTTTTTTTTTTTCTCCTTTTTCTTCTCTCCTCCCCGCTTGCTGCTCGACTGTATGCAGTATAGTGATGGCAGTGCTCACTTCTCCGTCATGCCCAGTCTTTCATTTAAAGGTGCAGTGTTGCGTGTTCTTACGCCACGTTCTTTGTTCTTGGCTGCTGTCAGTATGACGCCACGGGAATACTCCAACTCGCAGGATTATTAGACTTTCGGTTGGGACGTCAAATCCAACCTTATACATTTCATAGAGAACCTTTTTTTAAGATGGTGTTATCCAGGCTGGAAGCTGTCTACATATATTTTTTTTTTTCCTTTGGAAGTCTGTTTGACTTTGTGTCTGTGTCTGTATATATGATGAAATGNTTTTGGAAAGAGTGCTCATTCTCAATAAAAGCTCTTTTTGTGTAAAAGTGTCTGTGCCGTCGTTGTGTGTTATCTTCCTGGGAAAAACTGAACGTTTCCATGGAGATCCCTGTCAGAAAGGGTAGTTTGCCAACGGCACAATGTTTAACTCTTGACAGGTTCTAGGAATTCTGAACACAAATGATCGGTGTGTTGATGAAATGATGTATAACTCGTTTAACCAGCCCTTGCCTCCCCTCTTGCGTAACGTCTGCTCCTCCACACTCCATATTTACATTTACGGTATTTATCAGAAAGCCTTATCCAGAGCCATGTACAGAAACGCTTTGTCGTATCTACCTGTACAGGCTTCTACCATGATCAGGACCACGTGACACGTCATCAAGTTAGAACTGAGCCGAAGCTCGAACGATCCTGAAACGTAAAGAAATCATTCCTGAGCTCGTGATTGGTAATGGATGAGTTTGTAATAGAACCTAAGAGCCGTTGCTGCTGTAGTCATAAAGACTGTCCTGTGCTCATCCCAGGACTCTTATTCACAATCTGCTCATTTAACACTTTTGTGTGCATAATGACCTGCGATCCGGGGTGTATTCCCGCTTCGTACCCAGTGTTACCGGGATACGACTTTCCCGGGAAAGCGCTTCCTGAAGATGAATGAAGTAAGACTTTATGAAACATTTCATCCATAGTTATTCGAAGGAAAACAATCACTGGTCCAAATTAAGCACACTTTGTCTGGCAAATAAGGCATTCGAGAGCCAAAAGAGTTGACTCTCATTGGTGAGCTGAGTCAGTTGATCTGACGCTGGACTTCCCATCACTAGTCCCCCATCATCATCATCATCATCATCATGACTGTCATTCAGTTTACAGTAGAAGAGGATTTTTCTCACATGATTATACATTTGACTGTTTGCTGGTTTCTCTGCCAAACCCTGAACGTTGTTAATATGTAAAACTGGCTGCTTCATTTAATTATCCTATGATCTACACAGCAGCCCGAAGTGTGTATGTACTGTTTACTATGGAGTCGCTACACAGCCTGTTCCAGAGTGATTCCACATAGCAGGTAAGATCAGAAATTTCACCAATATAGAATATTATAATTAAAGGCTATTATGTAGTATGAAATTGAAATGCTTTGCCAACTACTGAAGTGCAGATAAAACTGCTAAGCTGCTTGCNGGGCTTGTTCACTATTTTTATTATATTATCGAAAACTATTACAGATTTTTGTAGTACTACGTTTGTCCGAGCAGATTTAAAGCTGTGAAACCATTTTCACAAAATGTGTTGTTGTTTTTTTGAGAAAGTGAAGACTATCTGAAAAACAGTGTTATAGTTTTACTACTTCTAGGGTCGAAGTATCATAAACACAAACTGATTTAACTTTGAGTGTAACTGTTTAATTCTTGAATAAAATCCAATCGTTCAAAAATTAACAAGACTTCGGCACGGTTAGATATTAGAGAGAGATTCGTTTGTTTATTGAACCAATAAAAGTGGGGTAAAAAAAAACAATACCCCAAAATTCAGTTCTATCGATTTACTACACATTAGCCAGAGGTAGCGTTGGTAACATTTAATGATAAATAATGATAAACCATCAGTTTTTTAGCACATGGGACTTTTACTGCTTTACTCACCATAAAGAACCAGGAAAACCATATTACTGACACTCTTTAAGAGAATTGGCAAAATAAACATTACACCCAATGATCATTCATCTTTAGTAAGCACTTTTTCCTGGGAATGGTTATAATCCTTCCAGAGACTATCCCAGGAGCTCCTAAAATCCATGAGATCCCCAAACTTTCAGAATTGCACAGTTGATTATTGAGATCATCAAATTTGAAGATCTACCATTCCAAACGCTGTGGTCTGCAGACAAAGGACATGTGCGTGTATAAGTGTAAGAGCTCTGCATGGTGGACGGACCAGATCTTCTACAAGTGTCTTCAAAAACTTATTGCACGTAGTTTTTTTTTTAATATATATGAGGAGTTATGAAGTAACTGGTGTTTGGGAGAAGAACTGAAGTAACTGGTGTTTGGGAGAAGAACCGAAGTAACTGGTGTTTGGGAGAAGAACTGAAGTAACTGGTGTTTGGGAGAAGAACTGAAGTAACTGGTGTTTGGGAGAACAACCATGTCTGATGCTCTACCTTCTTCCAACGTAACTTCTTATAAATTCCCATTACTCTTTTTCTCCACTTGTGATGATCTTCCTCCATGTCTCACTGTCTCCTCAACAGTTCCTACCCAGCTTGTGATGTGGTTATTTAACATAAAGTAGAAGCCACCCAGAACTCCAGTTCTCTTTACTTTTTTACAATTCCACAATCACTCTCCATGTCATTAAGTTGAAGGTGTCATCTATACATCACTACGTAATCCATTCATTTTAATGATGGGGTGCCAATAATTTTGCAGCTGACTATAAGGGTGCATGAATGATACCTCGCTTCGTGTAAATATGACAAGTGTGATATTTTTATGCCTCCGCAACTAGGTATGTTTTCGTGTGTCCGTGCAGCCGTCCATCCTGATCCGTTTGATATCTCAAGAACGACTTGAATTGAACAGGATCAAGGTCGCAGCAAGGTCAGAAGTCTAAACGGACTAGACTAGTTTTGGTTGCGCAGAGACCCCCACTGACGCTGTTGGCACCGGGTTCTACTTATTTTGATGTTTGCTTGCCACATCGTTGTATCTCTAATCAATGATTACCCCCTGGAACAGACCCTCAGTTTCTCATTGGATGAGATCGGAGGTGAAAGCGTCCAACCGGCTGATGGTGTAAAGGGGAGGAGGAAGACGGATACCCTCCGAAGTGTTTGTTACCTCTTTCCTACTTCATATTGTACCACAGCTGCACTCGAATTCCTTCTCAGCTCTGCTTGCAGGTGTTATGACGAGCGTAAAGGAGCTTTGTCGGGGGTTACCTCTCGACCCGCTTCCACCCAATCATGGCAGAGACCCAAATGTGCCTCATGCACCTGTTCGTACACCAAACCTCACCGCAGACGAGAAACGAGTGAGTCATTCCAGCATTGTTTTTCCTTTAACATAAATGTGTGATAAGTGTGTGCTTGATAAATGTGTACTGCAAATATAGAAGCTGGTATAGACTGTGTTAATACATCGTGCTTGTAAAAATAGAGTTCAGTTCAATGAATCAGTTAACAATATATTTATATATTTAATCTCTGGTTATACTGTCAGCAATGTAACTACCTTCGTCACTAATCATTACTAATCACAGTGCAATGATCAGGTTAGATTAGGAAGAGTGGACTCTTGAGTGGATTCATCCATTTCATTTCACTCAGAGTCGTGCAGTTTGCTGAGGGTCCAAAGGACTGGACTTTGTGGCCTGCTTTCAAAAATTTCTTCGGCGTTTGCAGCCCTGTCAATAATTACAGAAGATAAGAGTTGTAGTCAACTTTGTAGTCAAATTTGGTGGGAAAAAGGGGAAAGTCCGTATTCAGTAAAAGCAGTGGAAGCATGAAAAAGCACCGCAGATTCAGATCGAACCCAGAGCATCTCATACCTTTGCAATATATTAGTGATGTAACCGAATGCGGTAATATTATTCAGAATGAACAGATGCAGGTACAAACAAAACAAAAAAAAATTATCTTATGCCAAATAGTTCACAGGGCGTGTGTTTGAGAAGCAGCCAATAAATCACATGAACGACAGGTTTTTATTTGGGGCGTAAAAAACAGACTACATTCGTTAAATATCAACAATGCATTTTCAGCATTCATTCATCTTTAGGACCTGCCTGGTCAGTGTTGTGCTGGTTTAAATGAGGCTACTTATATGTTTATATCTTGGGAAACAGAACCAGCTAATTTCGTTAGAAAATACAGTGGGCAGGTACAAGCAAAAATAATAACTGTGTGAAGTGGAGCCACACACACACACACACACAAAAATCCATATTAGGCCACGCCCACTTCAGGTTTAAATCCAAATACAGATATGTGGCCCCAAGTGGATAGCAGGTTTTGTAACATAATGCTTATTATATAACACTGATCTGTTTAATCTCTACACCAGCTTGCTCTGAGGAACGCTTTGAGATATTTTCCTCCGGCTCTACATGCGAGTCTGGCTCCTGAATTTGCCCAGGAGCTCACGCAGTACGGGCACATTTACATGTATCGGTTCTGCCCTACCCTACGCATGAGGTATACACACACACACACACACACACACACACACACACTGAGTTCTGCACCACCCTAGAATTGAAATTTGCAACCTTGTGTTGTTTTGAAGGAATGTTTACTCCAAAAA
This sequence comes from Pangasius macronema, assembly GCA_037577455.1. NCBI lineage: Eukaryota > Metazoa > Chordata > Actinopteri > Siluriformes > Pangasiidae > Pangasius > Pangasius macronema. The sequence continues at coordinate 2,434,151 of CM074946.1, forward strand.
GAGCAGTTTACTCCAAATTCACGTATAATGGAAGTCTATGCATTTTTTGTAAAACCATTCAAACCAATTCTTCATCTTTCTAAAACGTCTCTAAATCTCTATAATTCATTCTTTCTTTCGTGATGGAGCTACAAGAGAAGCTATAGTGTTGGAGATTTTGATAAAGCTCCAGCAGAACATGTTTTGTTGAGATTTTTTTGTCATCACGCCTTTATTCTTCCAGTGTAAAGGCTGTAGCTTTACATTTATTATATAGTATATTTAAATACACAATAGCTGCCATTAGACTTACTTTGTAAGTGAGTTTAGAGTAAACAGGTTTTCTGTTCTTTGCTCAGTGCAGTGAAACATTTCAGGTGGTACAGAAATTGGCTACCCGTGGTGCATCTGTACATGGTGCTTGGCCCCCGCAGATCACTGCTTGTGGCTATATTTTCAATTTGAATATGCAACCGTATATTTGTTAGTACGATGGATTTTAAAGTTCCAGTTTGTAATGAAGCAGAAGCAGCCTTTATTTTTATTTGTCACATACTACAGCACAGTGAAATTCTTTTCTTCGCATATCCCAGCTTGTTAGGAAGCGGTGGTCAGTGGAAGTTAGCATGAAGTTTTGTCGGTGTTTTATGGAATTGCAATTTGCCTCGTCTGCAATGGACTCATCTCATTCAGGATGTACTTCCTCTTCATGCTCACTGTTCCTGGTATAGACTCCAGATCCACAATAACCCTGACCAGAGGGCTCATTTCTAGCTAAGCAGTTCCTAGGAGGCCACATAAAAATCCAGATCTTTGTAAATATTAAACGAATGAAACAATCAACGATGGGGTGGTGTGATACTCTTACTACTCCGGAGTTGATTGTTTTCCTAGAACAGCACATTAGAATTTAAATTTTTAATTAAAGACTTACATAAAGACTTTTTATCTGTTTATATTTACGGTTAATGCTGTGGAGTGCATGAATTAATGAACTTGAGTCACAGTAGTGTTTGATAGTGAAACCATCAAACCATGTTTGTGTGTCGCAGGGCGTATCCCATCGATCAGTACCCCTGTAAGACCAGACACGCAGCAGCCATCATGCACATGATCATGAACAACCTGGATCCTGCTGTAGCCCAGGTATTCACACATCCACACTCCTAGGACATCCCCATCTATCATCTATCACACCAGCACCACGAATGAGCCAGTACTCTGCCATATGCAGCTCGGGGAATTTCTACTTCATTACCCACGCCACAGGATGTGCTAGCAATCATCTACATCAAATGTCTGTAGCTAATTAGCTAATTATCTTTTTCTCTCCACTGCAGGTCTGCTGAGCTGATGGCACTATAAACAAAAACATAGATAATTTATATATTATTTTCAATATTTGAATAATTGTTCAACCAAATTCGTCTTTATTTATGTTCTTTATTCATGCACAGTTACTGTTATCACCTCAAAGATGAATATTTTTCAATACCAGCATGTTTTATTCCTTTCATACTACCATATTTGACAGAAATGACTATTTTTATCCACTTATAGTTACATTAACCGCAAATGAATCCGCAAGCTGCGAAGCATAAACTCCTCTATCTTGAAATCTTTCCTGTGTCTGAAAACATAAAAATTACTTTACCTCTAAGCGCTGACACTGGAGACTCCTTCCATAAATGTTAAATAAATGTCCCCATATCAACAATTAAACATAGTTATGTATTATGTGGCACATTCATCATACATGTCACTGTATAACTTCAAGATTCAAGATTCAAGATTCAAAGAACTTTATTAATCCCAGGGGGAAATTGCTTAAACTTTGATATCTTCATAAAAAAAAATCTGCCACAGAAATACCCTACTGTACCCACAAATAACTCTGTTACACTGAAGGGATATTTTGCTGTGTAAATTAGCGCTTTAATCCGAATCCGTCACTCATTCACATCTGTGTCACGTGTCAGTTTCCACAGGAGCTGGTCACCTATGGAGGAAACGGACAAGTGTTCAGCAACTGGGCTCAGGTAACGTCTGTGCATAATTAAAACACATTTTGATAAATGTTCTGCTAACAGACACGGCTAGCAATGACAGGTCAAGGCCGTTCTTTCCACCCAGAAAGCGGTGCTTGCTTCTACGTCAGGCCATCGCTGTCTCTTGGGCAACACTTGTCATAAGAAGCATGCGAAACAATAAGAGAAGCGAGGCTGGGGCTGATTTCTTTCTATCCCAGAGTGTAGATTCATGCAGCCTATCAGTGACAGTCCTGTCAAGTGATTACACAGACTGACACGTCCTTGAACGACCTGGCATGAACCTCAAACACTTAAAAAATCACTTGAAACACTTAAAACAAATAAATCACGAATGCAGCTGTGTAATAAAGAGGATGCGAGAGCATGGATAGGATCCATGTGCGAGAGGTTTAATAAACACGGTGTCCACAAGTCCAAAATCGGCAACAAGCAGACTGGCACCTACACAGTGTAGGGACGATAATTCACACTCCAACGGGCAAATCCAAAATCGTAGTCAAGGAACACGGGCCAGCAAACCAGAACAAAAGGAAATCCAAGGTAGGAGATGCAACAATGAGGAAGAGTAGAAAATTCAGGTGAGGGCTCCCTCTGGTGGCTCAGTGGAGAACTGTCTATGATGGATGAGATGAGCTGTCTATTAGCATTTCAGTGTGTGTGTGTGTGTGTGTGTGTGTGTGTGTGTGTGTGTGTGTGTGTGTGATAGATATTCGATTTTAGCCCTCTAGCCTAATATCATCTCCACCAGCCGTCACTGCAGTCAGTCTACCTTGAGCTCATATGCAGGTTGGTGCAAATGTTTGCACGCCCTTAGAAGAATTTATGCTGGCAAAACTTGTTTCCTACAATATTTCAAGTAAAAATGGTCAAATAATATATCTCAAGATATTAAAAGATGAATATGAATATGAATTGCCTTTATAACTTCCTCCAGCCTCGCTTATATCCTATCTTGAATCCTCTCTGTTCTAAAATGGAAGCTTTTGGCTCATGGCTGTCTATTGAACAGTGTTTTACAACATTATTCTGTGTGTGTGTGTGTGTGTGTGTGTGTGTGTGTGTGTGTGTAGTTCTGGCTGGTGTTTCATTACCTAAGCACTATGACTGAAGAGCAGACTCTGGTGATGTACAGTGGTCACCCACTTGGCCTGTTTCCCAGCTTGCCCTCGTCCCCACGCTGCGTCATCACTAACGGCATGGTAATACACATGCACACACACCCACACACACACACACACACACACACACACACACACACACTCTTCACCTTACTCCGACTCTCACCATTTAATTTTGACCTTCATTGTTTTGCAGGTCATCTCGAACTATTCCTCCAGGGATAGCTATGAGAAGATGTTTGCTCTGGGAAACACCATGTGAGATACATTCGCCCTGGCTCATGTTTCACACCTCTATCCTCCTGATCTGTATAAACTATTAGTAAAGTCTTATTTTATTGTTTGGTGTGTGTGTGTGTGTGAGCAGGTATGGACAGATGACTGCAGGAAGTTATTGCTACATCGGTCCTCAGGGCATCGTTCATGGCACCATGGTAACGAACAGAAAATCATGCATCTCATTGTTGTTCTTCTCTTCAGAGTAAAATGAATTGTGTCCGATTACGCTAGCACTCTTCCCACTTCTGAGTTAAATGGAATGCAGCATCCCATTCTTGAAACGTTCATCACTGTGACTTTCCATTTCCCAAGTCTTTAAGTCAGTGTGCATGAGTGCAAACCTCAGACACTTTAACCCATGACTGATTTAGGTTTTCTCCGTTTCCCCCTCTGTGTGTAGCTGACCGTGTTGAACGCAGGACGGCGCTACCTCGGCACGAGCGACCTGAGAGGTCGCGTGCTCGTTTCCTCCGGTTTGGGTGGTATGAGTGGAGCACAAGCCAAAGCTGCGGTCATCGCTGGCTGTATTGGGGTCATTGCAGAGGTCAGAGCCACTAATGTTCAACTTCAGCGTAAATTATTAGCTAAAGATCCAGTGGTCTAGGTCAGTGTTACGCAATCTTGGCCAAAGACATGCCTTGTAGGCTGACTGGCATCTCTAATTCGTCCATAGTGTGTGAATGGGTGTGTGAGTGTGTGTGTGATTGTGCTCTGCGATGGGTTGCCATTGTTGGATGGATGGATCTTATATTTGGTTTATTGTAACCTTTTAAGAAGAAATACTACATAAATTTGACTATATTCAAGATATTTTCGCTTGCTAAGATGACATTTTTCTCAGTGCAGCCACAAATGCAGTAGAGGCGATGGCGAAATGTAGGCAAAACATGTTAATGGCCAGAAAAATATCTTTATTTTCTGCATGAGCTAATTCCCAGATCACACTGATTGATGATGTGTAAACTTAGCAATTTTCATTAAATGTAGGTTTATCTTTAGAGGATCCTCATGATATAATCTCACACAGAGAACACATTATTGTTATAGAATCCAGTCAAGATTTTATTATGATCATGAAATCCTGTTCAGTATGACAAATAGCATTCTTAAAATGCTGCTGAAATCATGCTTTAGTGATGAGAAAACACCAAAATGTGCAGGATGGCGGTTCTTCAGGACCCAGACTGAGAAACTTTGATCTAAATGCCTCTAAAAAGCCTTCAGAGCAGAAGCAGTGCTAGAGTAGAGTAGATATTTAACCCAAAGTGTATTTTTTTCCTGAAGGTGGATGAAGCTCCTCTGAGGAAGAGGCATGAGCAGGGCTGGGTGATGGAGGTCACAAAGGACCTCGACCACTGCATCCAGCGGATCAGGTTTCACACACACACACCACAAACCACACACACACACCACACATGCTCATTGACTTCTATACACAAAGTCTCATAGCCACCATGTCTTCTATATAAACATCCCCAAAACATCTTCCACTATAGTTTCTCACAACTTTTCGTTTATTGACAGAATTTAATTGTCAGTAATTGCCTGCTAAGTTGCACAACTTAAAAAGCATTCACCCTATTGCCTGGAGATTGTGGAGCCAAGGGGAGAAATTGGTTGTGCACTCTGGGTGGGAGGGGCATACTCTCTCTCCAGTGTCAGTCACAGGAACACTAGCCAATCGTGGGAGTCTGTGAGGTCATGTATGTGGAAGAGGGTAGATAGCGCTTTTCACACTTAACACACTACTCATATTAAGATTGTGTGATGTGAGCCAGCTTTTTTTTTTTCTCTCACAGAGAGGCCAGGAAATCCAAGATGGCACTGAGTTTGGGTTACCATGGCAACATTGTGGCATTGTGGTGAGTGTTATTGTTTATTTTGATTATTTTGACTGAGTAAGTGTCCATGTATTTGACTTGTGTGTGTGTGTGTGTGTGTGTGTGTGTGTGTGTTTAGGGAGCGTCTGTGGCAGGAGTATGAGCACACAGGAGAATTATTGGTGGATTTGGGTTCCGATCAGACGTCACTGCACAACCCGTTTAGCGGTGGTTATTACCCGGTCCAGCTCAGCTTTACGCAAGCCAACCAGCTCATGAACACCGACCCTCAGAGATTCAGAGACACTGTGCAAGAAAGGTACACACATACAGTATATACTCACCATCCATGATTTGTGTGCGCAGAGTTTGCATATTCTCCCTGTGCTTCGGAGGTTTCCTCCGGGTTCTCTGGTTTCCTCCTCCTGATTGGCTTCTCTAAATTGTTTGTAAAGCTGTTTCTAGCTATAACTCTAACTATAAACCAGGGTCTGATTAGATTCCATTGCACATGGCCTAAACCAGTTTCTTTAAAAACACTGAAAAAGAGAAAACAGAGGCACAGTGTATTAAAAGGAATTAATTCTAATATGATTTGCTGCTAAGAGAGAATGATGAAAAACATACGCAATGAACATACAGCTTTTAAATTAAATGCAGCTCCAATGAGATCTGTTCATATGTGGGTTGCAAATTAGGAACTACAGTGTGAACAATTTCATAAAATCATTACATACTATCACAGAATGAATTACCTGTTCAGAAATCTGTGCTAAAATGGCTGCAGTGTTAATTCTGAACCCTGCTGCTGTTCTGTCTGAAGTCTCTGTAGACACGTCGCAGCCATCAATAAGCTCTCGGAGAAGGGGATGTTCTTCTGGGATTACGGCAATGCCTTTCTACTGGAGGCCAAACGAGCAGGTGAGTGTTATTATGTGTTACAGCTTATATCAACTTCGGGGTATTCAGAGCAGGTTTCTGCACATGTGACTCACCTCTTTCTCCTCCTCCTCCTTCTGCTCCTGCTGATGCTGTGGATTTCTTTCTTTCTTTCTTTTCTTTCTACATCTGGATGTCTGTAAAGCTGCCGTGTGACAATGTCAGTTGTCCGAATTGAATTGTTTTATGTGCCAGGTGCTGAGGTGGAGAAGACAGGAGGAGGTGCTACAGAGTTCAAATATCCTTCATACGTTCAGCATATAATGGGGTGAATCACAAACATAGATACATTTTTTACACCTCAGTGCAGCACAGTGCAGGTACTAATCTAAATCCAGAACAATCAGTACGCTGGTCGAGTCTGTTGCCTGCACTACTGTCAATACTACTACTACTACTACTACTACTACTACTACTAATGAAAGAAGAGCAAAGAGCCTATGCGTCCATGTGCGCTGTCATCTTGAAGCATCAAGAAACTACCACTACTATCACTACTACAGCAGCTACCACTACTACTACCATCACCGATATTACTACTACCACCACTACCACCACTACTATCAATACTACTACTACTACTACTACTATCACTACTACAACAACTATCACTACTACTACCACCACTGCTATTACTACTACAATATCTACTACTACTACTACCACTACTACTACTACTATCACTATCAATACTATTACTACTGCTACTACTACTACTACATTAGATCCTTTATGATAGGGAAACTCTTGGATTTTTGATTGTTCTTGAGAGGAATTTTATCTACTTCTTACCGAATTCAGACAATTACAGAATAAGGTAAAAAATGTTATCACCCACACCGTGCCACACTGTCTGATGGAAAAGCAGCATTATTGTCACGCATAAACAGACTTGCCGAGTCTGACCTTTGCCCTCTCTGTGTGTAGCGATATCTTCTCTCTGGGTTTTGGGCCGTTCCGCTGGGTCTGTACCTCGGGAAACCCGGCTGATCTGAAGCAGACCGATAACATTGCCACTGCTGTGCTGGAAGAGATCAGTGCCACTGTTACCGAGCGAGTTCGACAGCAGTACAGTGACAACATTCGCTGGATCCGTGAGGCTGGAAAACACAACATGGTATAGTCCAGTTATAATCCAGTACAATCCTGTATACAAAACAGAGAATGGTTTCACCAGCAGGGATTTTAGTCCCAACTGTCTCTCTCACACACACACACACAATACACACCTTTAGTAAATGAGGGTGTAAGTGTAGAGTAAGAGAGTGTAGATTTGATTGGCTATTCCTCTGTGCAGGTGGTGGGCTCTCAGGCTCGTATTCTCTACTCAGACCAGAGAGGAAGAGTGTCCATCGCTTTGGCCATAAACCAGGCCATTGCAAAAGGCAGAGTCACGGTAAAGCTCAACACACACACACACACACACACACACACACACACACACACACTTGCCTGAATGAATGATTATATATCTTAGGATAATATTCACACTGACAGACCTGTGCAGAAGTCTGCAACATAGACAAAAGCTGTCATTTGTTGGTTGAAGAAGTAATCCCTGATCTCCAGGACTTGTTTTTATAGTTCTCTGATCTTCATGAAGCAGTTTGTTTTGGGGGGTTGGGGGGTGAATACTTATGCAACTCAATATAAGTGACATTACCTTGAGGTTCTATCTCTTCAGGCTCCTGTAGTGATCAGCAGAGATCATCATGATGTCAGTGGCACTGATAGTCCCTTCAGAGAGACCTCTAATATATATGATGGGTCTGCTTTCTGTGCAGGTACACACACTGAAATTCACTCACACACTCACACACACACACTCACACACACACACACACACACACACACACACAAGCAACACATCTGAGCAAGCTAAACTCCTCTTGAATGTGTATGCTTGTGTTTTGTAGATATGGCCGTGCAGAATGTTATCGGTGACGCTTTCCGTGGTGCCACGTGGGTCGCTTTGCATAACGGAGGCGGTGTTGGATGGTAAACACACCTCACACTGTACTCAGTTATCCATTAACACTACATAGATTAGATGGATTTGTGACTGACTGTATAAATTATTGCAGTTAACAGTCAACATTCTGCAAAATGCAGTATTTAAACTATTTCAATTTCACACGAGCCGGTTTGTGTCCTAAGCAGATAGAAAAACAGGTACGAATAGAAGACACAATATTTATTTTTTGATGTGGCTGAGACTAGATCACTACTGCATCAGGACTGGGATCCCATCAGATACAATATAAAAGTTTTTACTTTCAGGCACACAAGTGGTAAGTTACACACATCAGTTGCTGTGTGATGCATTCATTCGTTCATCCTTAGTAACTGCCTGATCAGAGCTGTGGTGGTTTAAATTAGGCTACTAGTTTGTGTATGTTTTTGGAAATTGCTAACTACATTCGTTATCAAATATTGCAGGCAGGTACAAACAACGATAAAAACCATCTGAGCTTAGGTTAGAGAACTGTCAGGGCCAGAATTCACACACACACCGCAGACATCTACATCTTTGTAGTACAACTTGCTATACAGATCCTTGTGTCCAAGATATACAAATGCAGAATACAGTATGTACTTGTGACATACGGGACATCGAAGACAGAGAAACTAGAAGAATGAGGCCATACACAGAGGTCAGTCCAATAGGAGCGTACATGAATATACACAAATGGCAAGGCTTTGACCGTCTGACCCCAAAGGGATCTAGAAATCGGAGGAGTGTGTCCTCTGGTGACATGGTGGTGCAATGTCCATGAAGGATGTGAGAGTAGTACTATTACAGTGATGTTAAAAAAAAACAATTACAGTAGTGATATTAATTTTTAATTTGATGCAGGGGTGAGGTAATGAATGGAGGCTTCGGATTGGTTCTGGATGGCTCTGAGGAGGCTGGAAAGAGAGCCAGGATGATGCTGAACTGGGACGTTTCTAACGGGGTAAGTGGCTTTCCGATGACCTGCGTGGAAAAATAGACACCGGAGTCCAAATACGAGAAAGTTCTCTGAACTCTCCTTCAGTTTCTCTTAGTTGTATTGTATTTATTAGCTGAATAAGTTCATTTAACCTGCTCTTAATTGTATATATCTAGGAACTGACATTAGTTTTAGAAAGGAATCATCACCATGATTGACTAATTAAAAGGCAGCATACAGAGTCTCATATTAATTACAAATACACTGGAACTGAAGTGGGACCGATTTACCAATTTACTTAACTTGACAAAAAAAAGGGGCTGAAAAGTTGGCGACTTTAAATATTTACCAGATTGCAATTTAACCTTTTATTTTACGAGATTTGCTTTAGAAGTGGAGCTGTAATTCAGACACATAAGACATTCTTGACCGCTGCCAGCCAATTGAAGGGCGTCCTGGACAGCCTGTCTGGAAGACACCTCCAGATCAAGAGCAAAAATAACCGTCACAGTTGCAAGCGACAAGCCACTTGTGTAGTTTTGATATTTTTGACACACCCCTGAGTTTCTCGGACACGTCATTAACAGTGATTGAGAAAGTGCATGTGAAATTAAAACCACTGGGAGTCCAGAGGTGTCCCTTACCTGTGCAATTTAGTTGTGCTATATTTGATATCCTGATGTTTGTTTTCGACATCCACAGAGCCTCTACAACCAGTCCTTTAAGGTTGCGTATACTCTGTTAAGTCGCATGGTACCTCCTAGTCTCAGAGCTGAGAGTTACCATGCCTTTTCACGTGCAGGATGAACGTCTGCTGGACCGTGCACTGCAGGGTGCACTGCCTGTCCACAGGAATTGATCAGACTTACACTTCTAAACCCCTGAATGTGACTGGACTATGCCAATAAACACTGGAATGTGACTGAATGGTTCAGCATTGGGTGTGTTTGAAAAAATTATGTGCGAAATACGTATAAATTTATATATTGTAGGATAGTTGGTTAGGTCCACTTTATTCCACATGACTGAAAATGGTTTAACTCCTGGGCTGAGCTCCACTTATGGTGATATTAGAAAAGTGGCTCACGCAACCTGCACCCGTAACCATAGCAACACGCTCCGTTTCTAGCTAGTATCAACTAACTAATTATCCTAGCTTGCTCTCTACATAAGATTTATTATTATCAGTAATGCAGGTGAAAGCAAGATCTGGCGTAACTGGCGATGAGAAGGCTGCTTATTTTTGCTGTAGCTTTGGAGGCAGAAAATCAAGAGAATTTGAGTTGCTTACATATATATATATGTGTGTGTGTGTATAGAGAGAGAGAGAGAGAGAGAGAGAGAGAGAGAGAGAAGGCTAAACTACAATAAGAAAAAATACAGCACAAAATTGAACTACACATTCATATTTCATGTGTTCGAACCAACAAAAAAGCCTCTGCCACCATTGTAATTGAGCAAAGTGACTTAATATTAAAGGAAAAAAAAGTGATGTGCATGTTGGAATGAGTAACACAGCCATACTTTTATTCACACACCTTCACTTCCTGTTGTCCCCTGTTCCCATTTCCTCCAACTTCAAAATAAAAGTTGTGAAAAGTGTGTGTTTGTTGGAACTACTTACAACTGCAGACTTTGGTTGAGCATGGTGCCTGATGATTTGCATTAGGAAGCAGAGAAGCATGTGTGTGTTTGTTTGTGTGTGTGTGTGTGTGTGTGTGTGTCATCCGGGCCTAACCGGTAGTCCTCTAAATCCCTTCCACCGGACCGACAAGAACACAGAGTCAAACCGGTTGATCGATGCAAATCCTACAATTCCTACAAATTATATTTGGTCCTTATATTCAAACCTGATTGGTTACTAAATCATGAACTAGAAGAGCCAGACTTGCAGCACTAGGGTCATCATTTGAGACTCCCAGTCTGAATTGTTGTCCCAGTCTGACCCTGTGTGTGTGTGTGTGTGTGTGTGTGTGTGTATGTATATGTGTGTGAGTGAGTGTGAGTGTGTCGTATGCAGCAGCACATTTATTTTGCATGGTGCCTGATGATTTGCATTAGGAAGCAGATCACTGTGTGTGTGTGTGTGTGTGTGTGTGTGTGTGTGTGTGACACACACACACACACATACAGAAATGAGTACACTGACAATATGTGTCTTTCTCTCGCGTCAGACTCTTCCTTCCACGTCGAGAGATGTCTCGGGTTTTAAGTTCTCTTCTGTCCATCCGCGAGAACGGCCTCGTCTTTAACCTGCTCGGCTCTGACTGCAGCGTGAGTCCACTTTACCGCTTTCATCGATTCTCTTTTTGCTTATTCACATGCTTCCTGTTCTGTTCTGAGCTTTTGTCCTGCTCTAAGAACCAGCATCTGGCATGTGTGCTTATGACACCTGCCTGTAACGGATGTAAGTATTGCTTAAACACTGAGAATAAAATAATTTACTTAGGGGTTCTTTCTAATATTTAAGAGCTCTTAGCTCTTGTTCAAAATGCTGACACTGGAGACTCCTTCCACAAATGCTAATTCAACTATTGCATATTAGAACAAACCTGTGATTTGCAGCTGCACTTCTTTCGGAGCTGCTGTTATAGAAAATTAATCAACACCTTCCGACCAATCAGAATTGAGAATTAAACAGCGCTGTGGTATGAAGCAGGATAAAGTGACTGTGTTTATTTCGAGGCTCATTTGTTTGTGGGTTGCGATTATTTCTCTTCCTGCATTACTGATTTCACTGGCAAAAACAACAGACAGTATTCATACTACTGTGTGTGTGTGTGTGTGTGTGTGTGTGTGTGTGTGTGTGTGTGTGTGTGTTTTAGGCGTCAGCTTGTGCAGTGGTGCAGTTGTACCTGGCAACTGAAGCTTGTAAAGGGAAAAAGTCAGAATGGCAGATTCACAGTTGTGGAGTGGCGTGTCTGGTGCAGGATAAAAAATTACACTCAACATTTATACGGCTCTTCTGTGTGAAGGTTTTATACACACACACACACACACACACACACACACACACACACACACACAAGGCTCTGATATACTAAGGTGTGTATAAAAACGTTTAGATTTATTAAAAGGTGTGCAAGCTGATTTTACAGAGATTCAGGCTTTTCACATGAGCAACATAACACAGTTTTGTATGTTTCCCTTCATGACTATTTAATTTTGGGTGTTTCTACTTAAACGTACTAAATATAGTACAGGAAACAGGAAAAACAAACAAAAATCTAAAAAAAGCACCTTTTTATACTCATCACACAACGATCACCAGCAGGGGGAGATATGAGTTTTGTTTCAAAATAAAAATTGTACGACAAGGAAACTTTTTATTGATTTTTTTTTTTGGCACAAACTAAAATAGCAATTTATTTTATTTAAATTTTATTTTTATATATTTCTTTTTCATAAGTCCTCCATTTTACAGACTATTCTCTGGTTGAGATATGTGCTCTGGAATTCTGTTTTCATAAAAGATACGATTAAAATGGCGTCAGTGTTTGCGCAAAAATGTGTATTCTTTTTGACGTCGTGGACCTTGTAGACCGCCTAAAGAAGTCGACAGTACAACAGGAAGAAATGTCAGAGGAAGAACGATATTTTTTAAATATCTTTAATCTACAAGCTACTTTTTTCACTACTCTAATTCTTCATTTCCAAATTTGAACTCACCAACATTATTTAAACTGTTATTCTTTGTCAAACATCTGGAAAGCTCTCACTACGTGCATGAAAACGTTTTTGGGATCTTAGTAAATCAGGGCCTTATTCTCAGCCTTAGAGAAATGTATTTTTTTGTGTGTTTATATTAGCGATATTTAAGCAAAAGTACCAACTGTGGAAAGCTAACAGCATTTCTTTGTCTCTCTCTGCAGAGGGCCAAGGTGCTCTGGGAACAGGAGCTGTACACACCTTTCACATATTCAACGCCCCGCCCCTATTTCCACACTTTCCCCAGTGACGTTAGTGACACAAGTCTGAATTTCAGCTCTAATCTTTTTTTCTCCTATATACATTATTTCCATTTTAAATGAATATAAAATATTAAACTAATCTTTATCCAGTGTACTAGGAAAAACACTTTTACTGTTAGAATTACAATACATTTTTCATTCTGAATTTGTGGTATATATTATTTTAGATTTTTTTTAATTGTTTATGGATGAATATCTTGCCCTTAGACTTACGGTAATAAATGAGTTTCTTATCTGCGGTTATTGCAAGTACACATGCTGTTAAACGTAGCAGTCAAACAGAGACAAAGAACATGCTCTTGTACTTGCTCTGAAAAAATGAAATGGCATCAATGCATCCTTACTTGCTTGTGTAGGAATGTTGGGTGGGGCTGAATTTTTCTGATGAGGACGAAGCGAGCCGGTTCCACACAGCTGTACAGAACTACATCAGCGGTACTAAAGGTCTGCACACACACACACACACACACACACACACACAGTTCTCCTCTCACAGTGAAGCCAGTCACACTCATCAGGTGACTATCAAGCCGCCAGCTCTGCTTCAACTCTGACCAGCACTGTTACTGTGTTGTGCAGCGCGTCCTACGTTTGTGCGGACTCACAGTCTGGACTCGGCCTCCGGATGGCTGCTGAGGAACAAACTGAACTCTTGTCTGTCTCTCAGCCGGTAAGGAGCTCACCATCATTCATACTCAGTTCCAAATCATGGGTAGTTGATACTATTTCCCAAAATATAAACCATCGGGAGGCACTCTTTCGCCATATTTTTGAGTAATAAGTCATTTTTTGGTGAAAGGTACAGCAGGCATAGTTTTTTCAGTGGAGGTGGGGTTAATTAGGGAGAAGAGAAGGACTTGGCTCTAAAATGTACAAACTGCTCCTTTAATGACGTGACTATGTTGCGCTTGTTCAGGTCTGCGTCCCCCAAAGCTCCACCGTCTGCCGAGTCAGAGGTCACCGACACTCTTTCTCTGGCGCAGAGGAAAGGACCCCTGCCACCCATCCCTTCTAACAGAGGCGCAGCCACGTCTAATCCTCCTCACCATGATAATCTTAAGCAGATGCATTCTGTTCCACTCCCTCCATCCTACCCAGCCCCCAAGCTGAACATTTATCCAGCAACAGTAAAGAAAAGTGCCAGCTTTTCACCGGTGAGTAAACAACAACAACAACAACAACGACAATGACGGCACTATCGGTAACCTTGAACGTAGCTCTGATTGCATTAAATGTTTGTCATTTTTTATTCATTATAGGGAGGAAGTTATTCTTTTAATCTCGAGAAGCAGCAAAGAAGATTGCATTTTACTGGTAAGCATCCTCCTCCTCTCTCTCTCCCTCTCTCACTCACTCACTCACTCTCATACACACATTCATCATTTTTTTAAAACACTTACAGTTTTTTTTTTTATTTTTGTAGATGACATATGAGCAGAAGCTTACAAAGAAGATGATGCACAGCAATTTCTCTGCTACTGAAAATTTACAATAAATCACTTTTTAATATGTGGCCAGATTTGGCCCTGCATTTATCTTTTTTTTTTTTTTTTTTTTTTAATTGTAATTTCATTTCTGTACTCCATTGTGTGTTGAAGATTTTAACAAAATATCCTTCCTTTTGTTGAAAAAAAGCTGTCTCTGTGGCTTTATCGGAAGCTGCACCTGCACTTTTCCTTCATAACATATCAAAAACTTCATCTTTATCTCTGAAAACACGGATAAATGTAAAAATGTTAAATTTTCTTCTTTTCTGCTTTTCAGTTGTTTTTTTTCTCTCCATCTTTTAGGAGTGACTTTAATAATCCAAGGTAAATAAGTAAGATAGTTCTGGTATTGAGGTACTTTGAGGTTTTTACAGAGACAACTGAACTCACCAAGCGTTTTCTTCCTTATATATACTGTATGTCACACATCCTCAGTTCGGAGCTATGTTCTTAGTTTAGGCTGTCTACCATGCAGGGTGAAAGGTCATTTATCTATTAGTCCTGGTCTCTAAACTGTTCTTTAAAGCTCAGCTCTTCACATAATAACATCATCCCTTCTCTGCCTGTTAGCTGTACCTAAATCACTGAATCACTGGATCACTGAACAGCATAGTGCCCTGATCCACTGTGTGTTCTTCCATCTGGTGGTGATATTTGAACATTCTTAATATTCAGCGTGCCTGTACATAAAGAGTCATTTGTATATTTCCCAGCCAAATATTCCTGGGAATGTACAAAAGGAAGAAGGTGATGATGTATGAGGAATATCAGGAAAATAAGCACAGCACAGATAAAAAGTCAGAATCTGATCAAAATCAGGAATCTGCTTTGGTAAAGAAATATGATCAGCGTTTTCAAGATTTTGTGCTATCATGCTTGTCCTTTGTATTTATTCTCATTTATCGCCTGATCTTGTTGTTGTTGTTGTATACGTTGTATTGTATATGTTGTTTACGCCATGGCGCTGTTGAAGTCTCGCATCTGATTGGTCAGAAGATCATTCACAGGGACTTGTACGGCAGGCGCTCCACGTCTAACAGTAAAGCAATAAAAATATAAGAAGAGTTTACACTTCCTGGTTTCTCATTACAGTGCCTAACTAAGCTGGTGAAGGAGTAACACTTTATAGTTGCTATAATTTGTTTCATGGATGTTGCACAACTTTAAATGTAACTATAATGGGATAAAAAGTACACCATGTAGATTTTTAAATAAATTAAAAAAATTCATTGTTGGCAAATTGCTGTGGTATAAGAGGAATAAAACTTCAGGATGTGCCGCAACTTCAGGGTGGTACAGCATCTCCGCTTCAGCACACAACCCCATCGTTGATTATTTTCCCATAACAGCATGACAGCATGTCCTAAAGTAGATTATTAGTTTTGTTTTTTTTTTTTACATGTTGAACTGTTTAGTAGTTCATGTCACACTTAAAGACAAAATTTCTCTGTCATGTCATTTTTATCTCTATGCTATAATTCTAAAGCTATTGAGATACAACTCAAGAAGTTCACCTAAAACTGAAGTTTAACTGTTTTTTTTTTAATTCATAAATTACTACATATTTAAAAAAAAAAAAGAAAGAAAGAAAGTGAAAAGAATCATAAAAATGTCCCCCAGGGCCGAAGCGGATCGAGGCTGTAATGATTATTTATAAGTAAGTGCACACGTGACGTTAACTGCGCAGGGCCTGAACGCGTTATAAAGTTCACTCGGTAAAGTTCACTCGTGATTTATGTCTGGTTTACAAAGCCCCAGGTTATGACTTCTCAAATCCTCCCATTATAATCAGCAGCTCACAGTTTTCGTAACCCTGAGACAGGAACATTCACTTTTAAGGAAAGAATCTCTCAAATCATTTAATTTTATTTACCAGCAGTAATGTTTTATTATTATTTTAGTTTAGTTTGATCTCACATTTCTCACACACGCAGTTTAGCACAATGCCAAATTCCTGTTCTCTTCATATGCTTACTACTAACATAATGCAGCTTTGAACCTGTAAGTGTACATGATAGAGTGAAAAAAATTTAGACAAATATTCAGACAGAAAAATATAGATAGACAGAAATATATAGAGCCATAGAGACAGACAATAAAATATTCAAACAGATAGATAGATAGATAGATAGATAGATAGATGGATGAAAGGAAAAAATTGAAAGAAAAATTTAGACAAATATTCAGACAGTAAAATATAGATAGACAGAAATATATAGAGACAGACAATAAAATATTCAAACCAATAGATAGATAGATAGATAGATAGATAGATAGGTGAAAGGTAAAAATTGAAAGAAAAATTTAGATAGAAATATATAGAGACATAGAGACAGACAATAAAATATTCAAACCAATAGATAGATAGATAGATAGATAGATAGATAGATAGATGTACACTATATGACCATAATTATGTAGACACCTGACCATCACACCCATATGAACTTTCCATTCCAGATTTAATCGCCTTTTGCTATTTTAATAACCTTCTGCCTTTTCCTTTGCCTAAATCCCAAATGCCATTTTATTAGACATATAATTCCCAATTATGAAATTTCCAATTGGGAATCCATAAAGTACACTACATGACCAAAAGTATGTTTACACCTGACCATCACACCCATATGTGGTTCTTCTCCAAATTGTTACCACAAAATTGGAAGCACACAATTGTATAGAATGCCTCTGTATGCTGTAGTATTACAATTTCCCTTCACTGGAGCTAAGAGGTCCAAACCTGTTCCAGCATGACAATGTGGATAACGTGCATAAAGCGAGCTCCATGAAGACATGGTTTGCCAAAGATGGAGTGGAAGAACCCGAGTGTCCTGCACAGAGCCCTGACCTCAACTCCTTTGGGATGAGCTGGAACCCCGACTGCACCCCAGACCTCCTCTCCCAATGTCAGCGCCTGACCTCACTAATGCTCTTGTAGCTGAATGAGACACAAATCCCCAATCTCCACTTTGAAAGAATAGCAAAAGTGACATCACATATTCACTTTGTGAATACAAATGGATGAACTGGGTTGAGAAAACTGGGGTTGACTCCCAGTTTTCACCCATCCTCTTCTCTATTATGGAGCCAGTTTCCTCAAAAGGAATAGCCTGTATTTCTGTTTAATGTGTATTTCAAGCAGAAATAATACATTCATGTGGAACACTATTCAGGTCTAAATTGCATTTACAGCATATTCACACATTCCCTTTGCTGCTTCTTCTTATTTTTATTTAGTGATGTAAATCCAGTTTTTGGCTTAAGCTGTGGCTGGGTCACTGACAACACTTAGCACTGAAGCTGTATTTCACATATTTCCAGTCATACTGTGAGCTCTTGTCCTCAGTGGGGATTCGCTTTTCTTGATATCTCCATGCTAAAACATCTGATTCAATTCAGGAGAGGTTTGATCATTAATCAGGGAGAACATCAAACATCTGAGAGCGATGGATTCCCACATTGTGTCTGCTGGATCCATTCAATTTGTCCTTATAGTTTCATGTCCAGCCAAAATGTCCATGCGGGCTCCATATGGCTTAGTGATGGGATCGCAGTTGGGGCTCCATTAGTCTCCCCACATGGGGCCCATAAAAAGATTTGTCCATGGATTTTACATTTCATATGGTCCACTGCTGGGGTCTAGGTGGGCTACAACTGAGAGCCACCATCCCCTGGCCCCATATGGTCCATTTATTCATAGCCATATAATCCCTTATTGGGGTAATGATGTGGTCAGTTTCAGGGCCCTTATGGGCCAGATTCACAGTAAACTTGGACCATGGATATTGTGTGGTATTCAATGATTATTCATTGATTCATTAACTGATTGGATTTTTCTACCAATTGACAAGTATGTATCTCTGCAGGCCAGAGCCAGCACCAAATGGGCGGAACTAGCTCCAAATGGGCTACATGCTGTAGGGGACGGGGTAGGGTTAGGGTTAGCGAAGATAGTAGATAGAAGTGTCCGCTACCGAGACATGCTATCAAATGTTAACTTGATATGCCCCACCCCTTTGAACTGAATAGTGAACAGTGAATAGTGAATAGTGAAAACTGAACAGTAATTTAATCAATTTCCATTGGCACACATAAGATATGTGTGATAAATAGATTCAGGAGCTTTTATGAATTACGAGGAAACCAAAAATCATTCTTCAGCAGCGATACGACATTATTAATGAAAGTGATAGTTACCCTCATACTTTAAAAACATACGGTCAGTCAACCAAGACAAGTTTATAGCGTCCAGTTTAGCCTTAAACTACATGGAAAACTCATCACACACTCGCCTCAGAAGACACCATGTGTATATATATATATGAACTTAGCTTTAAACATAGACTATAGCTTATAATATATATAAGCTATTGTGCCTAAAGCTATAAGCTTTCCCTACATGCTAGAAATATTAGCCACAGAGCGCCAGTAAAAAAAAGAAAAAAGAAACTTCAGACTATGTACATTTGATGATTTCTGTGTGAACTTTTCCGTTAAAACTCTGCACGCGCGCTGAGGTGTGTTAGCGCTCAGGTCGCGTGAGACCACGTGATGTGCTTTCTGTGAGTGATGTCCTGCTCGGCGAGATCAGATTTCCTTCAGGGGCGCCGACAGTTTCTCTCTGTCAGGATTGCGGTAGCACCTTGCTGGGTGAAAAAGGTGGAAATATGGCAGCTCTGTACATCACACATGCGCTTTACACGCTTACAGAGCTCTGAGTGGATTACGGACATTTTAAAGGATTATCTATGATGGATTGTGTCCATGTGTCTGCTCATTCCTCATCAAGCCTGCCATCTTCAAGGCTGTGTTGGGAATTTAGGCTTCCATTCAAAACTCAATCAACTTCACTCATCATGCTCTCATGAGAAGTGTTTAAAAAAAAGCAAACAAAAAAAAAACCCAATTCACTTTACACTATGAGATTATGTAGATTCTTTCTATTGTGTAGGTCTGAACTAAAGTGCATGCTAGCATGTACTGTATGTGTGTGTGTGTGTGTGTGTGTGTTGCTGATATGATAGAAATTTACCTGAGCATTCCTGAGTGACGGCTTACCTGCATCCGTCTTCAAAGTGGCGTTCACCGTAGAAAAAGACAACCTGAGGGTTGAAAATGAAATAATAGGCAACATTAATAATTTAAGGTTAATGGTTAATGCTAATACTTAACATTAACCTCTTACTGTATGTAACCTCTTACGTAAGTTCACTGACTTCCTCTCACCGTAATCTTTGCATTGTTTGTTAATAATACACCCTTACGTTTATCATTTTTTGTTTAATGATTTAGAATAAGATTTAACGAAGGCTTTTTTTGTTTGTGTATAAAAACATCCTCTACGTAGGATTGGACATTCTTTTACAAGCCCAACGTATCACATCTTATCCGATTTTGCACGTTTGTATCCGTTTCTACCTAAAAGTGCAAATTCAAGGCGCAGTCAAAGCCTGAAAGTTACTTTTGCCATCTAAATTTGTACAACCGACGGACACGTATTAAATTTGCGGAAAACCAGTTTCTGGCAGCTGAGGACAAAATATACACATTAAAATAGCTCGGAATAATGAAATCATTTAACGTTTCTAAACGTTTATAGTCTCTAAACAATCAGAAAATTTATCAACATGATGATTATTGTTTCGTATTATACGTTATAAATATTCCTGTTAAGTATTCTGTTCATGTTCACAGTGTGTGAAACAGTTTTTTTCGTAATTCACACAATTATTAATAAATCGAAGGTTATCCTGTTGCGCATGCGAAAACGTGTGGCAGTCTGGGAAAACCTGTCAGACGTCTCCGTGACAGAATTCTGGAAAATGGGCAAAAATGAAAAGAAAAACGTTTTCTGCCAACACAAAAATGACAAAATGTAAATACATTTTACCAAAAAGCCGGAATTGTTTTCAGTTAGCTTACTTTCTGACCTCGCCTTGGCATCTCCCTGCAAAGATCATGTTGCGTAAGTACCCAGTTTGACAAATCTAAGTGAGTGTTTCTTACGATTTCGTGAAGTTGTCGGACAGTCAGGCGTGATAAGCCTGATCAGTTGGGTTTGTGATCAGAAAGCGAAGCTCCTCTGCCGTCACATCATCATCAAAACAGAGAAGAGCGCTCACACGGTCTGTACAGATGACTGAATAAACTTATAAACTCATGTTTGTCTTCCGTGAGTGACTTTTACCTCAGGTGATGAGACAGAGATAATGGATGATGCTGATAATCAAAGTGATAATCAGCATTTCTTATTTAAAGTAAAGTATTTTTTCAGTATACAGTAAAGTATTTTGTTTATGCTTTTCCATAAATGTATTAGGTTATAAATGTAGAGGTAGGTGCGGCTTCCTGCGGTGGATTTGGAATGAAATCATGAGAGGTGCTTTTCTCCTTCTGGATATTAAAATGCAAGAAGTCTGTAGAAAATGTCAAATATTTCTCTATGTAAGTGTAAATGGCTGCCATACATTAGTACTCAGTATTTACGATCTTAAAACATCCAGGACAAAGCATTTGGCATTTCCATTTGAATTTTACATCAACAGTTTTGTTAGTTTAGCAACACTTATACTTAACCCTAGTACTTAAAGGTATTTATATAGGGTTTAAGCCCTTCATGACAACTGACATAGCTCAGTATTGTGCACTACTGCTAAACCAGATTACATTTAGTATATAAGGGGTAAACTGGGTACATTTCATTTCAAGAAGCATATCTTTAAAGGGAGGAGCTGTGGAGCGTGAAAGCGCCTCAGGTTGGCAGCAGATGTGCACACGCTCGCACACACGCTCGCACACACTCTGAGCGTCTCTAACATCTCACACTCGCACTCTGAGGCTCGGCGCGTCTCTCTCTCTCCGTCCCTGCGAGATGTTCGGCGTTTTGTAGTGGGTCAGTGGGATTGTGCTGAACCTCGTGACAGCAGGTGAGTCCAGAGGAGATGAGTGTGTCACTTGATGCCTGTTAGATATAAAAGGAATTTCTTATCTCTCAGTGGTTGAATGGAAGAACAACAGCGATGAACTTAAACTCCAGGCTTGTTAGTCTGTTATTCATCTTCAGCCATATTAATCATCAGTTCCTATGAATTATTCAGTATTTAAATGTAGTAAAATGAATTAGAAAGCTATGGTATAGCTATAAACAGAGAGTAGATTAAGATTTAGGAGGTGGGGAGACTTTATGTATTTGGCACCAGTTCAATTATCCTTATTATTAGAAATATTATGTCATGATATGATTTATATTTACATGAATGTATAATGACGCAGCTCTGCCCCACTTATCGTACACATGTACCAAAGATCTGTAACATTAAAGGGTTCATTCTTTAACCGAAATGAGCCAAAAAGTTTAATCTTTAACCTTAATTCAATCAAAATCTGGTCATTCAGTCACTCCAAACCTCCTTTAAACCTTGTAATAAATAAATAAATAAATAAATTAAAAAAATGCATTTTACGGATCATTAACAAAGTTGCTCTAATACCTTTGAAGTCTGTTTATGGATTAATTTTAATATTTTAATCTGTTTAAATATCTGTCCCGTTAGATAGACTGTAGAAAACAAAATACAATTGTTGCCGAAAGTAAAGTTTTAATCATAGTTTTCACTAAAAGAGAAGAAGAAAAGTGTAAGTAATGATTATTTGTATATATATATATATAGATAGATATAGATAATCAGAATTAAAGGTTTTAATCCCAGATTTAAGATTTAATCATAGTTAAAGTCAAACTTTGATGATTTTGAAAAAGTCCTGCTTGTTGTGCTCATTCTTACATTACCGAATTAGCTAATACGTAGCATAACCAGTCAACGCTAATTTGAGTTTTTTAACATTTAAAGCTGCAGGTATTCATTAAACACTTCTGATATGTGCGTACTGTTCCCATAACAGGCAAGGAGCAGCTAAGTATCCTTGATTCGTTTATTATTCTCAGCAATGCCGAAGAAATAAAGTTTGCTGTAACTCTGGTGATGAGGAGATCGTTTGTCTTCGTCGTAGCGTTGGAGGCAGGAATTCGAGAGAATCTGGGCTGCATGTGTGACTTGATCGTATGCAGCCACAGATAAAGGGAGAAGTCAAATCTCGTAGCGGTGAATGTTGATATTTTTAGCTATGTCGCAAAGATACTTCGTCGTGCATGTTTGTTTTTCTCGCTTGGCCCTAACTTGCATCCTGATTGGTCAGGAAGTAAAAAGGTGCTTGATATTACTTGGTGCTTTTCTCCAAAATTCACAAGATTTCAACACAGACATTTTCTCCTGCGCTTTTGATACAGTAGGTGTTATTTCTGTGTGTGTGTGTGTGTGTGTGTGTGTGTGTGTGTGTGTGTGTGTAGGTGCAATGCGACTGCATGTGAGCTGGCTGGTTTTGCTGCTCGGGCTGCAATGTGTTTGGGCTCAGCAGGACGATTACGTGGAAGACTATGATGAAGAAGAAGAGGAAGAGAGGAACACGAGAAGAAAAGCCAAAAGCAAACTGCTCACCTCCAACCTCGCACCAAAAACCAACGCTCAGTGTGAGAAATTACACTTGCATGCGCAATTATACCACAATGCTGATAAAAATGTTTTAAACAGCAAATCATACGACATCACATTGTTTCTCAAACAAGAGGCTCTGACGTTTTTATCTTAACGCACCTTTGAGCACCTTGGGCCTCCCATTCTGAGTCTGAAGGGAGAAGTAAACACCTCAATAAGATGGTTTCTCACATGGAATAGCCTTCATTTCTCAAAACAGCAACGGACTGATGCATATCTAAAGAAAGCTCTTTCCTTTAGGCCATTTTGAGACCACAAATGCTGACGCTCCAGATGCTTCAGTAGCACAAAGAAGGCCAGTTTTATTTCTTGTTTAAACAGCACGACGGTTTTCAGCTGTGCTAACGTAACTACACGAGGGTCTTCTAATGACGAATTAGCCGTTTGACATGATAACTTAAGATTAGCTAACGCAATGTGCTACTGGAACCCAGGAGTGATGGCTGCTTGTCTGGATCTTGCATTAAAAATCAGCTGTAATATTCGTTTACATTTACGAGACATGAATTACAGTGTGTAGGCTGGATTTCTGATCAATCGAATGTTATTTTAATTGAAAGAAATAGTGAATTTCTTTCAAAAGCAAGGCAATTGATAAGCAATTCCAATCTTTTAAATGTCAGTGTATATTTTTGTATTGTTCTTCTTCTTCTTCTTTCGGCTTTTCCCTTCAGGGGTCTCCACAGCGAATCATCGCTCTCCACCTATCCCTATC
>CM074946.1:2484727-2500913 GCA_037577455.1 Pangasius macronema
CCCACCTACAATCCCTGCCGGACCCGAGACTCGAACCCACCACCTTCAGGTTCACCTTCGGGTTACAAGTTCGACTCGCAGACCATTAGGCCACGACTGCCCCCTAAAGAGTTCCTATATGCGTGTTTCTTCTTCTTCTTCTTCTTCTTCTTCTTCCTGTTACTCTTATTTTAACAGGCTGTCTGTTCTCACTGATTGTTCTTTCTAAATCCAAAAGAGTTTTTCAGTTATTGGATAAAGAAGTGTGTGTTATACTTTTGGACAGGGAGATCAGGGCCAGAGAGGAGTCCGAGGTTTAGCAGGGCCTCCGGGAATCACCGGACCATCAGGAGCAAAGGTGAGCATTAAAGAAGCATGAAAATTGCCCTCTTTTTTTGGAAAAAGTGTAATACTGCTGTAAATAAAGTTGTGTTTTGTCCTCCTCTAGGGTGAACCAGGAGCACCAGGACGTCTCGGCTTACCAGGACCTCAAGGACGTGCAGTGATTGGAGCAAAGGTACAACTGACGAGTTATGCTACATTGAATATGTGCACTGATATGTGTACACTCTATTACAGACATAATGTTGTTACAGGGTGATGCAGGACCACCAGGTCCTCCAGGACCAGTGGGGGAGACAGGATATGGACTTCCTGGACCAAAGGTATTACATAATGATGGATAAATAGTAATAGAGCATGCCGTTTTAGATAGGTAGGAATAAATATAGGACATAATCATAGTCATTAAAGACAGGTCAAACCAAATGGACAAGCAATTTGGCAAAGGGAATCAATTTGGACAATCCAATATCAGAAAAAAAGAAGATACAGTATGTAGGATCAGAAATGCAATCATAAGAAGGCAAGACTTCGCAATGAGCCAATGACAACCAAAAGTATCAAAACTGTGAATACATGAAGAAGGGTGATAAGGATCAGGTGACCTGAATATGGCTTAGTATTCAGGTGATGGAGACCTCTGTTAGTGTGGGGTGGAATTCTCAGAGAAGACTCAAAATCCAGCCTTATCTGCCTAAATATCAATAATAAAAAGGGGGGAACGAAGAACATAGAAAACAACATGAATTATGAACATTACTGTCACCTATGCTGCAGTACCTCATTATTTCTTGAACCCTGTGGGACTTATAGAGATACTTTGGCCCTGATGTACTAAGATAAAGAGGCTAATGTGTGTGTGCATCAGATAAATTGTGTATTGTAAACAATAATATGACATTAAATGACATTATGTGTGGAGAGGAGGCAGAGAAGACAACATGTAAACAAAGTTTTAGTCGCTATTTGTTCACAAAAGTCAATTGTGTGTGAACAGGTGCCAAATATAACATCAGTCAAAGGTGGTGACATCGAGAAACTGTTCAAAATATATGCCACAATTCAGAAAAAATTCTGAATATTCTGACATATTTACATCCGTAATAATAATGTTTTTATTTTGGCTTCAAATGGCAGAAATCCGCTTATGCCAATTTAATACCTGCCCTTCTTTAGTATTAATTTACACACAATCTCTGTTCTCTAAGTGACTTTTAAAGGTGTTATCAAGTTTGTATATGTTTTTACACACACAAACTTCCCAGTAAAAGACCTGACTATGGAACAGTTTGATTTTATACTCCAGCCATTTTTTTAATTATATAAATGACATAGAAATATACATGGCATGAAATATAAAATATATGCCAAATGCTAAAAAATGATAGCTAGACACAATGACCACAACGAAGTGAACAAACTAGAGCTGTGTCTCAAATGGCACACTTGTGTACTATTCTAAACAGTTTTGATTATTAAAAATGACCAATTTTCCTGTTATGGTTAGTGCTTGAATTTCAAACACTTACCATGTAATGTCTAAACCTATAGGTGTTTCATCTTATTCACCTTATTCCTCTTATTCTAGATCTTGTAGACTCAGAAAAAATACTTTCAAAGGGCAAATCATAAGAAGTCGATCAAGAAGGTAAAAGTTATAACATAGAATCACAGAAGGTTCAGTACTTTCACAAATATTAAAGTTGGCAAGACTTCGCACATACTGGTTTTTATACTGTATACTCTGTAGTCAGGAAGTATTTAATGGATAATTCAGGAAAGGTGGGACCTCTGCTGGCATGGAAGTGTATTGTCTGGAGGTGTAACATTCTGGATGATTGTGATAAAAACAGTCATGTGGTCAACAAAAGATTTTAGCTTTTAGCTAAGTCTGTATCTCACTTTATTGTCTCTTGCTATTTTGTTTCTCCAGGGTGATCGTGGAGATGCAGGTCCTCCTGGTCCATTTGGGCCAAAAGGAGATGGCTACCCTGGTCCACCGGTACACGCTGCTCCCTTTGAGCTCTGTCAAAGTTTTATCAGCATGAAACATTTGTGATTAGTTCTTAATAATAAAGTTTATCAGCAAGAATTATTCTATTTTTGCACTTATTGCAGGGTCCACCTGGGCTTCCAGGGCTTCCTGGAGAGCCCGGTCCAGAGGGTTTAGGTCTCCCGGGACCAAAGGTATCTTCTTTCACAACTCTGCAATTAAAGTGTGTGTGTCTAGAGTGTGGATATATATATATAGTAAGTGTGTTTGTGTGTTTTAGGGTGATATTGGGTTTAGAGGTTTGCCAGGGCCACCAGGACCACCAGGAGAGGGACTGCAAGGACCACCAGTAAGTCACATTAACACACCCCTAGTGGCATGAAGATTTTAGGCATTTATTCATTTAACTAGCATAAAATCTCAGGTTTTACCTGAATGTTGTTTCAGTTGACTGGATATTTGACTGTGTGACTATATGAAATCAATCATTTTTCACTGAGAGCTGGCGATGTACAGCAACAATGCAACAAAGTTGAGTGGAGTTGAAATGAACCAGCTTGTGAGACTCAAGATTCAAGAACTTTGCATCTCCTATGTTTTGTAGGTAGCTCTGTAGTTGCAGCCATGTTGATCTAGCTAGGCTTTAAGCATTGAAACCATGGCAAACATCAGTAACTAAATCTAATAATGCCCACTAAAGACCAATGTAGAGAAAATATGATAAAAAATCAAAGCCAGTGTGCCTTTATCTTGGAAATCTGTAGGGTAATACAGGAAGGCCGGGACCTCCTGGTCCACTAGGACCCCCAGGGCAAGGGATACAAGGGCCGAAGGTAAAATACACACAAACACAATCAAACATACACATTTGTGTATATACACATGGCATGGTAGTGGAACATGTGTTGGACTGGTGCGAGTGTAACAGGTACCACAGTACCGTAGTTTATGGTTTTAAACAGGTCAGTGATTAAAATAGTTTCACCAACCAAATATCTCCAGCTAACACTGGTGCTGTGGTCAGAGCCTAACCTTAATTAGGGCTAGTATCTAACTGTTCACCTACAAGGTGGACCAATGAGTAGTGTGTATTAAATAAAATACCAATAGGTGTTTACGGTGAATAAAAACATCAGTGATGCTGCTGTGCCTGCCTTTTTGTATGCCTATTGTTACAGCACTGTGTTTTAATGTTGTTTCAGGGTGAGTTTGGAGCTCAGGGCTTGGTTGGGCCAAGGGGACCACCTGGAGAGGGTCTCCCAGGGTCAAAGGTCAGACTTTAACACTGTCACATGTAGAAAATGCAGAAAAGGGGAGTTATTCATTTTCTAAATATGTCTCTATTTGTTTCTTTGTTCTAGGGTGATCGTGGTGCTCAAGGGGATAGAGGCCCGAAAGGGGTCAAAGGTGACAGTGGGGACCCTGGACTATCAGGCCAACCAGTAAGGCCCATGACAATATAATTTATTATCAACTGGTTAGGGTTATCACTTATTGAGTGCCAGATGAAAGAGCAAAACCTTTCCCATCAGCCATTTAGCTCTTACTTTGAATGCATGATCAAGTAGCAGTGCCCAAGCATCGATGATGCCATATGTAACACTTTTTCTTTATAATGCTTTTTCATTTATTTTTCAAAAATGAATGAGCCAAAGAAATGGTTTGGTCACTCCAAGTGTTTCTGATTAGCCAATATTGTTTGATTTTATTTTTTTTGCACCAGAGCTACAAGTCTAATGTAAGCTAATCGAAAGAAAACATTATAGTCTTCAGTTTAGCACTGTACAAACTACATATTGGTTTTGGATGCTGATTTTAGTCCTGATTGTGGAGTTCCCATGTAAATTAAACTATTCTGTCTTTCAGGGTCGACAGGGAGCGAAAGGAGAGTCAGGTCTGACGGTGAGATTTCCTCTCTTCCCCTCCACTCACAGTACTTGATACTGGTTTATGACTCTTAATCATATTGATTCATTGTGCTCATGTGGCCTTCATTTATCAGAGAGAAGACGTTATCAGAATGATACGAGAAATATGCGGTAAGATTTTGCTGCCTTGTCGTGGTCTTTTTATTTTGTAGTTAAGAGTAGATATTCTACTGAAACATTTTGCACTAACATTAAAAACACAACTTTCAGGATGCGGGATTAAATGTAAGGAGCGTCCAATGGAGCTGGTCTTCGTGATTGACAGCTCAGAGAGCGTTGGCCCTGAGAACTTTGAGATTGTGAAGGACTTTGTGACGGCGCTGGTAGAGCGAGTGACGGTAGGAAACGGTGCCACACGAGTCGGCCTCGTGCTCTACAGCCTGGAGGCTCGACTGGAGTTCGACCTCGCCAGATATGCCACGAAGCGTGATGTCAAACATGCCGTGCGCAGGATGACCTACATGGGTGAGGGCACTTACACGGGCACAGCCATCCGCAAAGCCACTCGTGAGGCCTTCCGCAGCGCTCGTTCTGGGGTCGCCAAGGTCGTTGTGGTCATCACGGATGGACAAACGGACGAGCGAGACTCTGTCAAGCTGGAAATCGCAGTGCGAGAGGCGCACGCTGCCAACATTGAGATGTTTGCTCTGGGCATCGTGAATGCCAGTGATCCAGCACAGGCTGAGTTTCTCCGGGAGCTCGATCTCATTGCATCAGACCCTGATAGTGAGCATGTCTTTCAGATAGATGACTTTAATACCCTACCAGGTAATATATACTTCATTACCTCGATTAATTACATTTATACCTCAGTGCTGTTGAATTCTCAATTCTGATATCCTGAAATCCGAATTAGAAAATTCTAATTCAAAGACCCAGTTGCAATTAAAAATTAATGGAATGTAACGTAAGATGTTTTTGGCACGCATCCCTTTCTCTGTAGCATGCACTTTGCTCCACCCAGAGAGTTTGACTGACATTGTTGACAATAAAAATTCAAATACAAAAAGGACAAGGCCTGTAAAAGACCTGTACACTATGCCATTGGTTAGCTTTCTGCATAGCTAGGCCTTAAAATACCATCTATAGATTAGTTGCACATTTCAGTGAAAATGCTAGTTTAACTTTGCAAAAATCTTAGCATTGTTTTAGCACGTTTCCAAGAGAAAGGAAACACGTCTTTGTCTGTGCGTGTTTAGGACATCTAATAGAACTAATGTCAGACATTTCCATCTTCCTCTCTCAGCTCTGGAATCCAAACTGGTCAGTCAGTTCTGCGAGGATGAGAACGGTGACATCTTCAACCGCATTAATGGTAATGGATACAATAACCATGCCAACCGCATCAATGGCCTCCTGTATGAGTTTGACAACAATGGAAACCGCATTAGCAATGGTGGATATTATCACGGAAACAATGTAGACCCAACACATACCAGGACACATTCTGGGACACATTCTGGTACTTATACACACACTGGAACTCACAGTGGGACACACAACAGTACTCACAGTGGGACACACACCGGAACTCACAGTGGGACACACACCGGAACTCACAGTGGGACACACACCGGAACTCACAGTGGGACAAACACCGGAACTCACAGTGGGACACACACTGTCTCAGTCAGTCATGGAGGTGGAAGAGGTGACAGTCTTCCAGTACCTGTCACTCCAGGGGTGAGTGTCCTTTACAGATCTATATCTGTTCAGGTGATAATCAGATTGTTAATAGTAAAGACCTTTGTATTTCTGTTATTCAGTGAACTTAATGAGCTTTTAACAGTACATCAAGGTGCTTTCATTTTTTCATTCATTCATTTTCCTTCCACTTTTTCTGGGGGTGGGGTTGTGGTGGCAACAGGCTGAGAAGGACAGCCCAGACTTCTCTAGCCCTAGCCACAAATTCCAGCTCTTCCTAGGGGATCCCCAGATGTTCCCAAGCCAACTGTGAGATATAATCTCTCCAGCTGGTCCTGGGTCAGTCCTGAGGTCTCTGTCCAGTGTATCATGCCTGATACAGTTTTTCCAGGTGCTGACAAGAGGCATTCTTATAAGGAGTCCAAACCACCTCGTGTCCAATGGCTCCTCTCAATTTGGAGGAGTTGTGACTCTACTCCAAGGTTCTCACGGATTGTCGAGCTCCTCAAACTATCATAGAGCAGCCCTATGGAGGAACCTCATTTCCACAGTCTGTACTGATGACCTTATTCTTTCAGTCACTACCCACAGCATGTGACCATAGATTAGGCAAGGGATGTAGATTGACCAGAAAACAGAGAGTTTCATAAACACACTGAGCTCCTATTTCACCACCACAGACTGGTACAGCGACTGCAACACTGCTGCCACTGTTGCCACTGCCACTTCTCAATCTTACGCACTCTTTTTCTGTCATTCATGAATAAGATCCCAAGATACTTAATCTCCTCTGCCAGGGGCAAGGTCTCTCCCCTCACCTGAAGGGAACATCCCACTCTTTTCAAGGATAGAGCCATGGCCTTGGACCTGGAGGTGCAGATTTTCATCCCAGCCACTTCACGCTCAGCAGAACAACATTCAAGTGTGTGTCGCTGGTTTAGTTCAGATATTTGCAAATGTTCTCTCAGCACTGACAGGAATGTTACTTCTAGGCCTCCATACTGGACGCCTCTTCAATGCTGACTGCATCTTGATATCCTGTCCATGATGTCCATGAGGACAGGTCCACTGGGTTAAGAAGTTCCTTCCATCAAAGTGCTTCTTCCATCTCTCAACAATATCGCCAGTAGAGGTCAACACTGCTCCACACCTGTTCAACAGAGCTTGCATGATCTCATTTTCCTGGAGCACTAAATGTCTATGGGGCAACCAAAACGTCCTTTTCCATGATCTCTCCAACTTCCTCCAATGCTCAAGTTTTTGCTACTGCAAGCACGTTTGTTGCAGCCCTTCTCTCTTTCCCATACCTCTCAGTTGAATCAAAAGGGCCCTCCTGGGTTATCCTGTTTCACTTTAATGCTTTTTCCTGTTTATTATAATGCTAGTTCATTGGTTAATCTGTTCATTACAGCAATAGTTGATATGTTAGAGTTACAAGGGTTACAAGTGTTACAGGTACAAGGTAGAAGAACAAGAAGAAGTTTTATTTGTATAGCGCCTTCCCATAAGCTCAAGGTACAGGTACAAGGGTTATAAGGGGTTATTAGGGTTACAAGCGAGCTGTATTTTCTGCATTTTAGCGAACACAAATGACCACTCTGTTATGCTAATGGAACTAAATCATATACAAAGTGATCTAAAGTTTATAGCTATACATATTTTTGTCTAAAATATGACAGGGCACATGGCCTCAGTTTGAATGGTCACGAATTTATCTTTGCAATCAGGTACCACTCACCATAGATATTCACGCACACGGCAGCTCAGAGCACAGCAACAGGGGAGATGTTCCGTCACATAACAGACCATCTACACACGGCAGACCTTCATCATCATCATCATCATCATCAACTGTAATCACGTCATCCACTTCAGTGCATTATGTCCCTGCCCCACGACCTCCTTTACCTAAAGGTACTCAAACACTCACACACACCCTTCTGTAGTGTTCATTATTCGTCAACACCTTTGCCCCAGGCTAATGAAGGGTGGGGGGCAATTAATTGTACAATAAGTAGGAAATGAAACACTTGTTGGGATGCTGTTACAGGAAAATAATCAATGACTCAGTTATTTATTTCCTATAACAGCATTTCCCAGTGTGTTTTATTCTTCTTATACTACCAAAAAATTTTAACATCACAAATATTTTTTTATTAAAGAATGACATACTTTTAATCCACTTACTTTTATCACTTACTTTATAGCAGCTGTAAACAGTCATTCCCTCCCCATCCTTCTCTTCTTCCTCTCTCTTGAATTTGATAAGATATAAAAAGCTGCTTGGCAAGTTACCGAGAAATTGGAACTCCTTTGCATTGAAGACTTTCCTGTAAACTCCTCACACCAAACGTGTCTTGGCTGATTTGCTTTGCTCCGAGGTTTTGTGTTGCTTTTTGTAAAAACGCGGCATGTGTTTGTGTTCGTCGTCAGAAATCGTACCCCTGGACCCACGCTGTGAGCTGGTCCTGGATCAGGGATCATGTCGTGATTATAGCATCCGCTGGTACTATGACCGCACGGCCAACGCATGTGCGCAGTTCTGGTATGGAGGTTGTCATGGCAACCGCAATCGATTTGATACTGAGGACGAGTGCAAGAAGACCTGTGTGGTCCCACGAACAGGTACACACACACACACACACACACACACACATGTATGTATGGTTATCTGTAGTTATCTTAGCAAAGCACTTTTATGTTACTTTTTTATACTATCTGATCATCATCAATCTGTCTGTTTTTTTTCCCAGGAGGATAAGGAGCATTGGGAATGTTGATGACATGACATTGACTGTTATAATATCTGCAATACCTCATCTGTCAATCTCCCTGAGTGATTCTGATGTGCGTGTAAATGGCTTAAATGTGTTTCCTTTTTCAAATTGTTAACACTCATAAGCTCCACAGCCGAGATTTGTTGTGTACATACATTATAGCCTTAAGTACTGGACTGTTTTTACAGCAGCACCTGTAAATAGAGGTCAGGTGCAGCTCTGAACATCTGAGTGAAGCATCAGAACTGTGTTTATTGGATGAAATGCCAATCCGAAATTTGACTTGGTTGATAATGATAGTTTAAGACCTTTTTTAGCACAGTGTTGTTGAATTGAATACTCAATTCTGATTGGTCAGGATGTGTTGATTAACTTTCTGTAATGCAGCTGCAAATTCCAGGTTTATATTATTCCACTTGTTCGAATACATTTCTATTTTATTTCTATATTAAGAACACAGGGACTTTTATGGTATATGCTCTACATAAGCTGCGGTACATGATATGGCGAAGAATTTCGTGTTATTTAACAAAGAAAAACGTTCAAACATTTATCTAGTTTTCTGTGAGGAGACGTTTATTTAACATTTATGGACGGAGTCTCCAGTGTCACAGCTTTGTAATGGTCAGAGGTTATAGCTGTAACCTGGGAAAGTCTTCAGGAAAGAGAAGTTTGAGCTTCGCAGTTTCTTAATGATGCATTGTTCTTTAGTAGAATAGTTGTATTTGTTAGCAAATTGCTGTGGTATAAGAGGAATAAAAGATTTTGGGATGTGATGTTATAGGAAAATAATTAACTTTGGGGTGAACTGCATTTCATCTGAGCACACCATGCTTGATTATTTTCATATAAGCACAAGCCACAAGTGTTTCTGTTCCTTACATAATTAGTACATTGAGTTTGAATGCATTATCTGTTATTGTCACTGCTTTCAGTCAATAAGGACACTGACTTTCGACTGGTGAAGAATGATGGAATTTTGGAAAAATCTAATTTGATAAAATTGGGTTGGTGTTTGATAACTGACTCAGATTTTTTTTTTGGGGATTTTTTTGCTAAATGACAGGGATATTTATAGTTCTTCCTTTTAATGCATTATGACCTGCGTGTTATGATCTTCGGAATAGCTGTGAACAGGTCATGTTTCATAATTAACACTGCCAATGTAACATCTTACTTGTGTTTGATTCGTGTCTGTAATGTTGTTTGTCTTATTCTAGCTTTCACACAGTAAACTTTTGTAATAAAACGGTTTATCCTGATCAGGGTCACGTTGGATCTGAGGTCTATCCCAGGTGAGAATACACACTGGATGGGATGCCAGTCCAAAAGACAACAACTTTATGTCATGGCATCCAGGGAGTTGGATGCAATTGCATAATTTCTTAGTAACAATACAACTTAAAAAAAAAAACAAAAAAAACAAGCAAAGGCTGGAAAAGGACCCAAAATCTGGAACAACTAAAACAAGGAACTAGACTAAGGCTAGGCAAGGCAAAGAAATGAAAACTCAACGTGAAAACAAAAATCACGCCCGGTGAAAATATACTATACCATACCGTACTATACCATACCATACCACCTATGCACAAATATACAGTGCTCGACAAATAAGGAGAAAATAAGGAGGAAAACACAAACATAAATAGGGAACTAATAGAGTGCCACAGGAATGAGTCCTAAAACCCGGAAATTAATTAGCATTTTAGCGCTTCTGGTGCCTGAAATAAGGTCTGTGGTTAACACAAGCTAATACACAAGTATTTTCATGTTTTATTCTAAGACATAAAATACATCAGCAATACCACACTTGTGAATTTTTTAAGCTTTTACTGGTGTTGAAAAAGGCAGTTGCTAACAAGTGGCTAAATGGGACTACAGAGGTTGTCAGGGACATTAAACTCGTCTACTACACGTATAAACTAATGGAATTTTCTCCAAAATAATGCAACATGGACGCCCAAAAAAAGGTGGGGGTGGATTCATCCACAAAAAGAGCCCAGTGGATCCTTATCAGGGAGCATGTCTTTAGAATAAAGAGTGAAAGAGTCGTTGGAAGCTTAGTGGTGGTGACGTTGTAATTGTGTAGTCGCGACCGTGGTTTAGTTTGTTTTTTGGCTAACTTTGGCTTTTTTACTTCTGGCAATTGTATTTAGGCTTCAAAATTCATAAAATTTGTGTACGTTTGTGAAGAATCCTAAAATTTTGTTAGTCACAGAGCTTATTTTACAGGTTAAAAATACGTCATCCCTATGGCACTCTATTGGTGAAACACAAAACAGGTGAGCACAATCAAGGAAGGAAATGGAGCAGACAACAAAAGAAGAAATCCAAAGAATGACTGAGGGTGCCATCTGGTGGTCTGGGGAGGAATTGTCCATGGTGGACATGACACTTTAATTCATTTTCTCTTTAACCCTGCTTTCACACACTGTCACTTGTAGTTTGTCAGTGTGCACTGTCCAGCATTTTAGTTCCAATGAGAAGCAATAGTACTTACATATAATTTCTAAATCTAATTAGTTAAATATGAATTAAATAATTCACTAATCAGTGGAAATAGAAAGGGAGGGAAGTGGAACAGAAAGAGACTGAGTACATGTGTGTGAATGAAAGGGAGGGAAGTGGAACAGTAAGATTACAGGGTGAAGAGGTGAAGAAGGTNAGCTTTATTTTATTTATGTAATGTCTCTATACACACTTAATGAGAAGTCATATATGACAGAATAAAATGAAATAAGTCTCCTAGTGTGTACTTAAGTCTCCTAGTTAGCTATATGCTCCTGTTCGTAGCATATAAACAAAAATAACCCTGCCATAATGGAGGAATAATCCCATAAAATGCCGCAACATGATGTCACACATCACACATCTATACTCTTTTAAACTAGGCGTCATTATCTGAGCAGTGTGTATGAGTGAGAGACTGACCCCCCTAATGTCTTAGACAAGCTTTGGTTACACCACCTACCCCCCCTCAACACACACACACACACACACACACACACACACTTTTGTCTTACCGTTCTTGTAAGAACCTTCCATTGACATAATTATCAATGCAGATAATTAACACTATGCCTACACTTACCCTCCTGAAAGGGGGAAAAGGGCAGTTTTCCTCGTGGATACCAGCCAAAGGCCAAACTGCCAGATAGTCCTATCCTTGTGGGGAAATCAGGGTCTCCACCAAGATATAAAAACATGCCCACACATACTCACACACCTGCCTGTGGTGAGGTCGGTGTTAATTTTAGTTCTGTCTCTAGTGTAACACACGGTGCTCTCAGTCTAAGAACAATCTGTAGGCACAACGGCCATGAATACATTCTTATTTCACAAACACGGGTTCAAGATAAGGTATTATAATTGCCATTTTAAATCTAAAATACAAACTTTGTAATAAATATATATATATATGATATATATGTCGTGGGGCATTTATTTTTGGTTCTACTTGTCCCCTTAGAGTGAAAATCTGATTTCTGATTGATAACCTTTATCCTATGATGAATTTTTTTTTTTAAATCCTGATAGGTGTGGTCTCATAAAGGATGACCCCACCCCTATCCACAGGGCATGAGGGCTCAATGAATGGTTTGAGGATGAAAGTGATGGAAATCATATATTAAGAATGCATTTCATCCCTCAGATACAATTCCCGAGACTATGAATCTGTTCTGGCAGTTCAGCGTAGCCAAAAACCTTACCATCTCATGTTATGTTTGTTTTTCCGTTAATCCGTCACCTGTATAGTGTCGATATCATTATTTTCATTATGTACTGTCTACCTGTCGGCACAAAACTTGCCGCAAAGGGAACGGGTAAAGAACCTGTAATGTTCATAATGCAGTTCTAAAATCTTAAACGGTTTTGTAAATCTGATTGTAGCATCATCAGTAGATTACTAGGTGCCTCCCAGAGGTAAACCGATATACAGAATATCATTTAAAGTTAAGGACATTAAGGTTCCTGAGGCTCTGAGTGTGCTAAGTGGAGCTGTAATTATCGCATGGCGTCGCAGCTGAAAGCTGTCACCTGTTGCAGCAGCTGTTTCTCATCACTGTCACTCTGACCTGAGACGTGTTAGCATTAACACACACACACACAAATAAAATGCAGATTTACACCATAAACTGCTTACAAAACTATATAAGTTTGTGCATACTTATACAGTATCGTCCTCTCTGAGCTGGAGGAAGAGCTTTGGTCATTGTGTATTGAAACCCTGGGAATCTCTATGCAGCCTGTTTTAGGTGACAGCTGCAGTTCAGAGGTGCTGTCACATTTGGCTGAAATGTGGGTAGGGGGTAGAACAGAGGGAGGGTGCAGGTTAAATTTAGACCAAGCAGATTAAATAACAGCCTCTTCAGACCGGCAAGCTTTTCGCCACTCTGTCCTTTTCCGGCTGGGACGGCGTGGCAAGCGGGAGTGCAGCCACCTTCTTCTGTTCTTTTCTCTTTTGCTCCTTGTCCTCTGTGAGAATGGATCCGAAATCCCTGCAGGAAGAGCTGCGCCTGTTCCAGAGCACTCTGCTCCAGGACGGCTTGAAGGAGCTCCTGAATGAGAACAAGTTTGTGGACTGCACTCTGAAGGTAGGCGACCGCTGCTTCCCATGTCACCGCCTCATTCTGGCCGCATGCAGCCCATATTTCAGGGAAATCTTCTTCTCTGAGGATGGCAAGGTCAAGGAAGACCTCAAAGAAGTGGCCTTGGACGACGTAGACCCCAACATCCTGGACATGATCATAAAGTATCTTTACTCAGCCGAGATTGAGCTCACAGACGGAAATGTTCAGGAGATTTTCGCGCTTGCTAACCGTTTCCAAATCCCGTCTGTGTTCACCGTGTGTGTAAACTACCTCCAGAAGAAGCTCTCCCTGTCTAACTGCCTTGCCATCTTCAGACTCGGACTCGTCCTCAATGTACCAAGGTTGGCCGTTGCTGCCCGTGACTACAGCGCCGAACGCTTCGAGAGCCTCATCAAGGAGGAGGAGTTTCTTCAGCTGGCACCACATGAGCTCTTCGCCTTGATCGGTGCTGACGTCCTGAATGTGGAGAAGGAGGAAATTGTGTTCGAGGCACTCATGAAATGGGTGCGCAGTGACAAGGAGAAGCGAGTTAAGGCCCTTGGGGATGCGTTCGAGTGTATCCGTTTCCGTCTGCTGCCTGAAAAGTACTTCAAGGAGAAGGTGGAAACTGATGACATCATCAAGGCCGATCCCGAGCTCCAGAAGAAACTGCAGGCCATCCGAGATGCCTTCAAGGGAAAACTGCCCGAGAGAAAAAAGAAGGTGAAGAAGGAAGGAGAAGAGGAGGAAGAGGAAGAGCTCCTGCCAGGTTACCTGAATGACAATCAGAGATTGGGGATGTATGGACGCAATTTGATCCTCATGGTCAATGATACAGCGGCAGTGGCGTACGATGTTGCAGAGAACGAATGCTTCCTTGCTGCTATGGCTGAGCAAGTGCCAAAAAACCATGTCAGCATTTGCACCAAGAAAAACGAGCTCTATGTCGTCGGCGGCCTGTTCGTTGATGAGGACAACAAAGAGAATCCTCTTCAGTGCTACTTCTATCAGGTAGTTAATAAATTAAACACACATGAATAAAATGGACCATTAATAGTATTGAGCTCTCTAAGTCCAAGCATTGGTTCCGATTTACACAGTTACAACTAGCTAACTAACATTAGCCACTAGCTAACTTAGTTACTGTAAGTTAGACAACTAACATTAGCCGCTAATTATCTGAGGTTTAGTTCTACAACCATTATCTCATTAACAAATATTAATCCCTAGCTATCCTAACTAAAACTATTTAACTAGGTATTTATCACCAACTATTTTAAATAACCTTATCTAGCTTAATGACAGTTATCTAGCTAAACATAGTACCATAACATGCTAGCTATCTTAACTTACACTAACTATTAGCTAGCTAATCTACTTTTAGGTAGGTAGCTAATATTAACTGCACTCTAACTTAAAACCAACCAACTTATAGTTAGCTATCATGCCTAATGTGATCAAGCTAACTACCATTAACTAACAATAGTTAGCTAAGTAACATTAATAACTAGCCAACTCAGCTAGCTAACGCAACTGAAATAATGAGTTGTAGATAGCTAAAAGGCGTGTACTCATGCCTTTTCCTAGTAGTGTCATTGTAGTTACTGAATAATAGCCTTTAAGATGAATAATTGCATAGAAACCAAAGAAATTATTAAAAATTAAATTGAAGTTTTCTGAAGTTAATATCTTCAACATGCTATGTTATCTAGTATATTCTACTGTAATGTCGTTCCAAACTAGCACAATAGTGATAGGCTAATTTTGCACACGTCTAAAGTTGAAAAGTAGAGGAAAGTTTGTATATTTATGCTTGTAATAAAAGATATTTTATTCAGCTAATAACTAAGGAGTATCAAATTAAAAAAAAGACCAGCTGGTACATTATAAAGCTATTTCACGTGTATAGGATACTGTAATCAAACCTGGATTTAGAGTGAATTAATAAAAGCTCAAATAAAATAAAAAACTAAAGTTCATGGACAGTTCGTTTCTATGTATTTTCACTTTTAACCCTCAGAGATATGCATATTTGTGACCATTTTTAACACCTAGGTTTATTTCTAGTCAATAAAATATATAAAAGGTCAAAGGTCTTGTTGAATTCTCATGTGTAAGAGGGATTACGGTCAAATAAGGATGTGTTTTAAAAGCAATCAGTGCATTAAAGCGTAAATTACACACGTTTATACAATTCTCAGTTTATATACAACAGTAAAATAGTCTAAATTGCATTATTATAGTGAATTAGTAAATAGTCATCTGAAAAATATTTTGGCATAAAAATGTTAAAAGATGAGCATCAGCAATACAATTAGAGCACAGACGCAGTGGTAGTGTTAATTACAGAAGGACTGAAGCTGTATATAGTGTATAGTATATAGTACGGAGTATCTTCTTTATACTGAAGCTAAAAATCTATAATAAGATATTAAATATTAAGCCTGTGATTATCATGGCTTGTCTTTATTTTGTAGCTGGATGCGCTTGCAGCTGATTGGATGGCGCTGCCCCC
Source organism: Pangasius macronema (assembly GCA_037577455.1). Lineage (NCBI taxonomy): Eukaryota > Metazoa > Chordata > Actinopteri > Siluriformes > Pangasiidae > Pangasius > Pangasius macronema. Next base: position 2,500,477 of record CM074946.1, read on the forward strand.
CATGCCGAGTCCCCGCTGTCTCTTCGGCTTAGGGGAAAATGGGAATCTGCTTTTTGCGATTGCTGGAAAAGATCTGCAGACCAGCGAGTCACTCGACTCGGTCATGTGTTACGACATCGAGTGAGTTTCTGAGATTTATTCTTCATATATACCACAAAGGACAGTGTGTTAGAACATAAAACTAGCTCACATACACTCTATAATCAGACAGACAGACAGACAGACAGACAGACAGATAGATAGATAGATAGATAGATAGATAGATAGATAGATGAAAGGAAAAATTTGAAAGAAAAATTTAGACAAATATTCAGACAGAAAAATATACAGACATAGAGACAGACAATAAAATATTCAAACATAGATAGATAGATAGATAGATAGATAGATAGATAGATAGATAGATGAAAGGAAAAAATTGAAAGAAAAATTTAGAC
>CM074946.1:2501013-2520589 GCA_037577455.1 Pangasius macronema
CAATGCATTTTGTTTCACTTATCACAGCACATTGCAGCAACCACAGTTTTATGGGATTATGGAACAATGTTTGAATTGTAATAAGATTGTTCCTTGATCACACTAATTGAGTGGATCATTTAAGTGTGCAACACAAACAATTAGACTGTGGATGGACGGACGGACGGACGGACGGACGGACGGACAGATAGATAGATAGATAGATAGATAGATAGATAGATAGATAGATAGATAGATAGAAGGAAAAAAATTGAAAGAAAAATTTAGACAAATATTCAGACAGAAAAATATAGATAGACAGATATATATAGAGACATAGAGACAGACAATAAAATATTCAAACCGATAGATAGATAGATAGATAGATAGATAGATAGATAGATAGATAGATAGATAGATAGATAGATGTGAAGGCAAAGTTAATCACATAGTGGTCTCTCTTTGCAGGAAGATGAAATGGAGTGAGACGAAGAAACTTCCACTGCGCATCCACGGCCACTCAGTGGTCTCACACAACGGCCTGGTGTACAGCATCGGGGGCAAGACAGACGACAAGTGAGTGTGTGTGTGTGTGTCACACACACACACACACACACACACACACTCTCTCTCTCTCTCTCTCTCTCTCTCTCAGAGAGAGAGAGAGAGAAGAGGGAGAGTTCAGCTTGTCACATAACTGAAAAAAAGGAAAGCACAATCTTGGCATGGGGGAAAGCTTGAAGGAACAGCTTCGCCTCAAAGCTTCACACTGACTGAAGTCTTCTTTCATAAATGTTAAATAATCTTCTTGCAAAATCTTCAACATATCAACGGTGTAAGACAAAAAAAAAACAAAGGAGTGTGCTTTATGACAGCAGTGTAAAGATGATGTCGCGCTCTGTCTCTCTGTCTTTCAGTAAAGCTATAAACAAGGTGTTTGTGTATAACCACAAGCAGTCTGAATGGAGGGAGCTCGCCGGTATGAAGACCCCCAGAGCCATGTTCGGAGCTGTGGTGCACAACGGCAAAGTTATTGTCGCTGGAGGAGTTAACGAGGAGGGACTGACCGCCACCTCTGAGATCTACGACTTCACCACTAACAAGTACATAAGACATGATTATAACTGCTGATCTTGATTAATGATAGCTGATGGGACGGAAATTCCCTGCTATACATGACAGCACATACACTGTACTGTAACTGTACATTAGTAAGTAATAAATGTTACTATATCTTGCTTTTTTTTTTTTTTAGATGGGACACGTTTGCTGAGTTCCCTCAGGAACGCAGCTCCGTGAACCTGATGAGCAGTGGTGGGATTCTCTACGCCGTTGGAGGCTTCGCCATCGTAGAGCTGGAGAACAAAGAAGTCGGACCGTCTGAGATCACCGATGTTTGGCAGTAAGTTCTTCTGAAAATACACCTTCTATACACCTTATTCTAGTGTACATCTCTCTCTCTCTCTCTCTCTCTCTCTCTCTCTCTAATACACACACACAAACACACAAAAATTTGTAATGCTTGATTAATCCTAAATAGAACATTTGTCGATCAGAAGTTATCAAGAGGTGTACAATAAATAAATAAATAAATAAATAAATAAAGAGAATGAAGTGGTCCATTTGGGAATCCTGGTTTACTAACTTGTTGCCATTTGGCATCATGTGACACTAAATTTGACTAGTTCTTTTTATCAGCATTAATACTACATTAGCAACAATACTGAAATCTAGTGTTTGTGCATTAAATCATTAATTTGTGTGTGTGTGACACACACACACACACACACACACACACACACACACACACACACACACACGAGTCTATGCTCCTCCTGTTCTTCGTTTGGACTGGCATGTTAAGAGAGATGCGTTACGCCTCCGGAGCCTCGTGCGTAGCGATGCGCCTCAACGCTGCCAGGATGCCCAAACTCTAAACACAAGCTCTCTTTAATTGTCACTTCCTGTTCAGATGCCCTTTAACCCCAGGGCCCAGCTCTGTGCATGGGGTCAAAGGGCATCTCCATGATTAATCAGTTACTCAAGAAGAAACAAAACAATTGGGTAACAAATGTGTGTGTTTACGTACCGTATGTTTGACCATGGCTTTGTCTCAAATCGCATACTTTAATTGTGAGTATTGTGAAGAATCTCAGTGAGACGTAGTGCACTATTCATACCTGGATGATATGCTAGAACCAGAGAGACATTAAGCATGGACTGTTGGAAAGTTTTTGCACTCACAAGTCACATCCTGCATGATGTAGCAGAGGGAGCAGAGCCTTCAGAAGGTGTTCCAGTTTGAAATTTTCAACAATAAAGATACAGATTAGGAGAGTAAGATTTAGAGCAGCCATTTTGGATTGCTGATGGACAGTTGTGGCTGTGAAGGCTTTTCTGACGTGATGTGACATTAGTGTACTCACTGCTCTACAAACATCCAGGCACTAGGTAGTCAAATATGAAGTGTATAGTGTAAAAGTCCATAGTAGGCAAATCTGAGACAGAGCCCATGCTTGAATTTAGGATAAATGTAGGATATTCAGCTTTATAATACTTCATTACTTCACTCAGATCTTAAACTATTTTTTTTTTAATAATTATACGAAATAATGACAACAACAGACATGGTCAGATTCTACAGCTTTCTTCTTCTTCTTCTTCTTGTTTGTCTTTTTTGTAAATTGAAAAATTAAACATTTTTAAAACACATACGTCTAGTGTCCTCAACAGATCATTGCAGTTGGGAGGTAAAAGCTCTTTTTACATGGATGTAAGATGAATAAAGTGTTCATTTATTGCCAGATGATTCCTCTGAGGAACGAATTCATTTCATTCAACAAGCTGGTGTTGTACGCCAAAAAAATAATGTTGCAGGAGAATCATCAACTTCAGGATGCTGACACTCGGCTTCGTCACACCACCCCATCGTTGATTAATTTCCGCTATCAGCATGACACTGAGTGTTTTATCATTACATAATAGACATTCACTGATTTGATTGTACTGATTAAAAAATACAAACAACAAAGAAGTATTTCCTGATATATAATGAATAATACAGAATAGTATACAAAATACAAAATAATAATAATAATATACTTTTTTTTAAATTACGTTATCGAACATTACCATAATAACATGTTTTAAATATGTGTAATATTAATTAAATAAAATTTCAGTTGAAAAGACATTTTGGATTACAAAAAAAACTATCAATATGCACAAGCGCTCTCAAATGGCGGTGTGGAGAGGGGCGTGGCCACAGACGGCTGCGTTTATATGGGGGCGTGGTCGGTTGCCTAGGCGACAGTAACCTTGGCTTTGACGTTTGTTTCATTTAGTGTTTAATTTATTTTCACCAAGTTACTATTAGCAGGCTAGCTTCGGGCAACAGGTTGCGCACAAACACCTTGAATAAGTAATAAATAAATTAATTACAGATTTTCCTGAAACAAGATTAAAAACAGAGGGAATTGTATCCCGGAAGTACATCGTGAACTGAGATTTTAAAAAAATCTCCGGAAGAAGACAGCACAAGTGTTAAATCGTTTATATGCCTTTGCATTTGTTTATATAGTTTTTTTTAATTGATAAATATTTGTTTATCTTTGTGTTCCAACCAAAAATCGTCGGAATCATCTCTGTTCACGCCCACAATACGTCATTCGGCGCGCGCAGGTTCCTACCCACAATGCACCGCTGTCTTAGAGAGCGCCATCTTTGTAACGCCGTGTTGGAAATCAGAAGCTGATTTCTCGCGTTATTAGCCTTGTATTTTTATGTTTGCCAGCGTTTTAGCATGTAAGTGTGAGTTTATTTTTTAATTCGGTAGTTAGATAGTAAATAATGAGCGCTGTGTTTCTGTTCTAATTTTAACCGCCCGCTTGCCTGCCCGCGCGCGCTCGCAGAGCCACCATTCAAGAACCTGTAGCTAATCTATGGCGTTCTGGGCGCGCGCGTGCGTGTGCGTGTGTGTTTTTTTCCTACACCTGTATTCCGGCAAATCTCGCTTTTCGTAATGGTTTGTCCGAAAATGGGTGGGGAAAAATAACGCATGCTAGCCAGGTAGTTAGCTAGATAAGCGATTAAAGCGTTAAAGGGCTGTCCTGTTATTTAATTGTTAATAATTAAACTTGGTAACAGAGTCGAAATGTTGCTTTATGAAATATTTTACATGAAATATTACAAGAATCTGGGAATATGTGAGGATTTATTTTGACGGTGTTGGCTAGTTATGCTAGCTAGAGCGATTGAATAAGCTAGGTGCTTAGCTGGCTAGTGCAGTGCAATGGCTTCTTAGAAAGAGTTATGGTACTAAATAGATTTTATTTTTACTGTAAATTGCGACAATTTATTTTATAGAAGTGAAGTTTCATCAGGCAGAAAAAGAGCAATAATTCATAACGTATTTACGCATAACTTTAGTGTTGGTGTAGGATCAGTGTGTGGAAACTGAGACCTGTTATCTCAGATTTTCAGGTTTATCTCGGAATTCTGATTTATTCTGTCTGATTTATTATCTCAAAATTCTGGTTTATTACTGAAGTCTGATTTTTTTTAATCTCAAAATTCTGATTTACTATCTCAAGTCTTATTTGTTATCTCAAGTCTGATTTTTTATCTNTCTGGTTTATTCTCAGATTCTGATTTGTCTCAAGTCTGATTTATCAAAAAAAATCTGGTGTATTATCTCAGAAGTCTGATTTATTATCTTGGGCCTGATCTATTTGCAAATTCTGATTTATTTTCTCAAATCTGATTTATTCTCCAAATTATGATTTATTTCAAGTCTGATTTATACCAAAACTCTGATTCTCAGAAGTCTGATTTCTCAAATCTGATTTTATTATTTCAAATTTTTGACTTGTCAAAATTGAGCTTATGAGAAATATTTGACACATGCCACAATAATTATCATGTAGATTTAAAAATAAATAAATGAGAAAAATTTTCCCAAATGCCAGATTTATTTAATTTTTTTTTTAAATAAACGTTAGTGATTGGTTAGTAGGAGCTAGCCCCTGACCTTTGATCCCATCTTCAGACATTGATCGTTTGGCTCCACCTTCCATTCACACAACCAAGCAAACTGAGGAGGATTTAAACACGTCAAAGTTCGGAGATAAGTCGATATTTAGAGAAACTTCCAAAATTATAAATTAAAACTTTTATAAAGTGTCGTTCTTATGAATAAATGAAAAGTGTAATCACAGGCGGATTGCGGTTGTATAAGAGGAATAAAACTCTTGGGGACATGCTGTTATAGGAAAGGAATCGACTTCAGGGTGATAACAGTAACTCTGCTTCATCACACCAGTGCCGTGTTGATTACTTTCCTAAGCCAGCGTGTCCCCGATGTTTTATTCTTTACGTAATGATTAACCGGAAGCAATGTGACAGACCGAAAACAGCAGCGAGCCCAGAATAAAGGTTAGAAGATAAACAGTTGGAGGAAGGAAATATAGACGAGACTGGTTTAATATTTAATAATGTTTAATGTAGATTTTTTTTTCCTTCTCTGCCAGAACAATGGGGGTGAAGGTGCCACGTCCTCGCTGCTTCTTCGACATCGGCATCGGAAACACGCTCGGTGAGAACCAGCAGCACTGACGAGTCCCCGTGACCCATCGATCGTTTGTTTTATTCTGCCGCTCACTAACCCCTGTCGTGTTTTCAGTGGGCCGCGTGGTGTTCGAGCTTTTCTCCGACGTGTGTCCCAAGACCTGCGAGAACTTCCGCTGTCTCTGCACAGGTCAGCGTGATGAGTGTTGATGATGTACACGATAATCGATCACTGTATGAATCTCACCAAAAAAAAATTAATAATTGCAAACAGATTAGGCAGAGCTGATTTTAGATTTTTAAAAAAATTACAGATTTTTACAACCCTTGTAGTGTTAAGTAATAAATACTTTAATCTACTGTGTAGAAAAAAAATATTAAAGATCTTTTCACAGCCTTATTTTAATATTTTGATGGCATTCTCTTATATATCGTGATGCATAAGACGTATTGTAGAGTTGTCTTGAAGAGTCGTGAATATATTTTTGCCCCCCTATATATATGATCTTCTATATAAGGTGTAATGAAGTAAATTTGACTTTTTTTTTTTTTTTTTAAGGTGAGAGGGGGATTGGGAAGACGACCCAGAAACCTTTGCACTATAAAGGATGCCTGATCCACAGGATAGTGAAGGATTTCATGATCCAAGGAGGAGATTTTAGTGAAGGTGCGGCATTAATCGTTATAAAACGTTTGCTTATGAATCCTGACCTCACTGCCGCGAGTCTCACACGTGCACGGTTTTATTTTGTTCCTTAGGAAACGGCAGAGGCGGCGAATCCATTTACGGAGGATTCTTTGAAGGTATTTCTTTCTGTCTGGTATTTTCTTATGTGTTAATTAGCACCAGTATTTAATCATTTCTCAGTCTTTAGCGTTTACGTCGATGTGACTTCTACAACCAAGTGAATTCCACGTTATATGCCTTCTCCATTAGGCTGATTATGTCTTGTTTTTTTTTTATAGCCAATAAATCTTAACATTAAAACTGGACGGATGGTTTAATTTATACCACAGCGTTGCTGAATTCTCAGTTCTGATCGGTCAGAACGTCTTTCCTTTTCTATAACATCAGCGCAGACAATAGTGCAGTTGACGTGACGTTCCAGGAACATACGTCCTCAGGTTTTTTTTTTTTTATTCCTTATACAGCAGAAAGGTCACAGTCTGCCGTTCTAGTTCACTAAAGCCTTAAAATCGAGCTTTACACTGGCTGTAATCATGCCGTGATTTATATGAGAACGTAACATTAATCTCTTTCTTGTAATCTACAGTATTTATAGACTGAAGTCGTCGTAACTTGTGTAATTCTCTCTCTCTCTGTCTTTTTTTTAACAGATGAGAGTTTCTCCATGAAGCATAACAAGGAGTTCCTGCTGTCTATGGCGAACCGAGGCAAAGACACCAACGGCTCACAGTTCTTCATGTGAGTCAGGAGACCATCAGCGGGCCGCCGATCCGAGAGTCAATGCCTCATCGCATGTCGTTTCAAAATGCCCCAGATTGCATTGATGGTCCAGGTGCATTTCCACCGAGGTTCTGAAACTCAAAAAGGCTCCTGATGACGGACAGATCACGGACATGTTTCCGTTTTTAGGGTGCTCTCAGATATGCAGTGTGTAGTCCGTGTGAGCTGAGCCCTGATCCGTTTTCCTCTTCGGTGCGCTTCATTTATTCAGATGAGAACACGGCAGCGTTCAGGAAGTTTCATCTGACTATCAAAGAGAGTAAATAAACGCTGGATGCGATACACAAATTGTTTAAGTAATAATTTCTAGAATTATCTAGTAGTATATTAGGGCGACTCCGTTCTCAGTATTCAGGTGATTTATTTATTTATTTATTTTAAATGCAGTCTCGTCAAAGATTTGTTCTCCCTTTTCCCGTCGTTGTCTAAGGAGTCTTATGCATTCGTTTTCACCCGTACACACTCCTCAGCCTACAATTTTTTTCCCCTCTTTTGGTTTTCATTATTGTTAAGTGAGAAAAGAAACCAAAATAGCAAACGAACCAGAAGTATTGGTTTCACTCTGGCCGTTGTGAATAACAGAAGTGAGACTGAGATGGAGTTTCACGCTGAAGTTATATGCAGGACGCACGGACTGAAGTTATACCAAAGTTCTGTTAAAATCAGAAGTGTAACGTTTGCATTAATATCCTGAGAATCACTTTTCCTGCTGGAAATAGACGCATATGTTTTTCCTTAATTATTATTATTATTATTATTAATACAGGTTTAGGTCGGACATTTCTGAGAAGCTTACTGCTCTGGGTCAGGTTCTCTGGAGTAGGAAATAAAAGGATTCCTCAGGTGGAAATGCATCTTTTTTCTTTTCTTTTTTTTTCTTTCCTCTTCTCCCCCCCGGTTAATAGAAGGATGGTTTTCCAGCTACTGTCGTGTCCGAGGTTTAATTGTGAATATGCCAATGATCCTGTGACGATTGAACAGGAGATGTGCATTAATCATTGTTTTTGTGTTTATTAGATTTGTATTTACATTCTGCCTCACTGTTTTGTGTCCCTGACCATAGAACTACAAAACCTACTCCTCATCTGGATGGGTAAGGGCGTGTGTGTGTGTGATTTATATAGCAGTGTAGATACTGTAGTGTCTGTACATACTGTAATGCTAACCCCGAATAGAATGCGCTAATTTGATCTCGTCTCCCTCGGTGCAGAATTCATGTGGTGTTTGGTCAGGTGATCTCGGGCCAGGAGGTGATCCGGACCATCGAGAGTCAGAAGACGGACACCAACAGCCGACCGTACGCGGAGGTCAAGGTGCTCAACTGCGGCGAGCTCGTCCCCAAATCCAAAGGTGCGTCAGTTTTTCCCCTCACTTCTAAACCTGATTTGAAGCACAAAGACACATTTTCGGAAAAAGCTTCAATAAATTAATAATGTCCAAAAGCGTCCATGTCTCCGCACTTACCCCGTATATTACTCTAACAATCAAGTTTTCGAATGAGCATTGTAAGATTTTGGTTATTATTTGTGCGCGTGTATAAAATTCCGTTCGTCTTTGGTTGTGCTAGCCAAGAAGGAGAAGAAGAAGAAACAGCAGTCGTCCAGCGAGAGCAGCGACGACTCTTCGTCCTCCTCGGAGTCTTCTGACGAGTCCGAGGAGTCCGACAAGGAGGACAAGAAGCACAAGAAGAAGCAGAAGAAAGAGCAGAAGAAGAAGAAGAAGGAGCAGAAACACAAGAAGAAAAAGGAGAAGGGGTCTGTATGCGACCTGGACACTTTCATACGCTGATACTTCGATCACAGAAGTCGTGTTTCAGTTACTACTCTATCTGTCTTTAGGTCTGATGATGAGGAAGAAGCCAAGGAGGAGAAGCCTCAGCAGCCCGTTTCGTCCGTCCGTCCGGAGGAGGTCCCGCCCATCCCAGAGAACCGCTTCCTGATGAGACGCAGTCCGCAGCCTCAGCCTAAAGAGGAGCAGGGGAAGGACAAACACAAGGAGAATTCTGGGAAAGATCGGCAAAGAGAAAGGGAGAGGGACAGAGAACGGGACAGAGAACGAGACAGAGAGAGAGACAGGGAGAGGTGTGTTATAAAAGTATCAATAAACAAACAGGCCATTGGCGACTCTCTCTTCAGACCCAGAAGTTTCTCGCCCTGGATGAGATTCGTCACTGTATCTGTCTACTGGGCTTCTGTCTCTTTCTGTCTTTCCCTCTGTCTGTCTCTGGGTCTTTATCAGTGTGTAATGCTGTAATCTCAGCTCTTAGTGCTGTTGTTGTGTAAATAAAAGACGTTGTGTTTCAGACCTATGGTGAACTCACGACCAAATCGCACACGCCTGGTGATGACCCGATCCGGCCGGAGAATTAAAGGAAGAGGACCCAGGGTGAGAACCTGAGTGTGTGTGTCTCTCTCTCTCTCTCTCTCTCTCTCTCTCTCTCTCTCTCTCTCTCTCTCTCTCTCTCTGTGTGTGTGTGTGTGTGTGTGTGTGTGTGTGTGTGTGTGTGTGTGAGAGATGGCAGAGTGACTTTAAGCATTCCCAACCGATCAGGTTACAAGTAAAAACAAACACTGGATTTATTTCTTCTGCATTACTGATAATACATTTAATCCACATAGTTGGTTAGCTAGTAAGAGTTTTATGGTTAGTGTGCGTGTCGCATGAATTTTTTTTTTAACCTCACAAAAGGCACCAAGTGTGAAAGCACAGTGTAACATGGGTTATAGTTATTTTAGTTATTATAGTTTATTTTGAATAAATAACTTGAACGGTTAATTGTTACCATTATATATGCACTGTTTAGTCTTTTACATCCTAGTTTTTCTTCCCTTTCCTTTCCCCCTTCTCGATATAGCGTTATCGGACTCCATCACGGTCTCGCTCTCGTTCCTGGGACCGTTTCCGGCGCAGCGAGACTCCGCCACACTGGAGACTGGAGATGCAGAGGACCCAGAAGGCCAAACCCAATACACAGACCACACAGGAGCGCTGGATCAAAGGAGACAAGTACGACCGGCCCACATGAGCACATGCAGTTTCATTACTCTGGCACACACCGTTGTTAATATTGTTAATACCGAAGTGGCCCGTACTACACTACAGCACCACATTTTCACGCTATCCAGAATGAAACAGCAGATCTGTAGCATAACCATACAGAGGTAGTTAGCATAAACCACCGTATACGCGTGTACTCTGGTTTCTACCCCCAGCCGGCTTGACCTCTGTCTGAAATGCGGATTAAAACACCCGTGTGCTGCGCTTGATATAAGTCACCTTCCCGTCTAAAAATAATTCAGAAGCACGTCGTGTGTCAGACAGCAGTGAAAACACGAATTTGTTATTGAGCGTAATCATTTAAGGCACAATCTACTGTCAGACAGTCTTTCTGTATTAATAATGTTGCTATGAAGTACATTTATTACAGCGTAAAAGATTAAAAATTTAATCTAAATGTTAATAATAGGAGAAAATTACACCTTATATATCCTGAGCTACTCTTCTGTCAAATGCATTGATATTGCAGTGGTGTTTTGTCAGTATTGTCTCTCGTAGACTGTATCGGGATATGTCTTGTATCGTGGCTGTAGTGTATTATCTCGTGCCTAGGTCTTACCCAATATGTTGTTCTTGACCACCAGTCGCTTGCATCATCGAAGATGAAATTTAAAAAAAAAAGGACGGGACTCAGAGCTGTGCAGAAGCTCTAAGTGAAATAAAAGCCGCTATTCTCCACTGCAACCCTACTCGATGCAAAGTATATGTGAAAAAATGTAGTTAGCTGTTGCACGTCATGTAAAATCAGTTAGCTAATGGTATAGAGAATGAACCTAGTAGAGTAAGTACTAGACCACACACACACACACACACACACACACACACACGCTTCAAATATGTTCCTCATTTCAGTATTATAGACTCGTACTCGGTCTGAAAATGGTATCCACGTATCTCTAATTATAGCTATAATAATTACTGCGTGTTGGTCTCTTCCAGAGGGGATGTGTCTCAGGAGAAGACAGAGACCACGGAGCAGCCGGAGAAGGAGAAAGCCGACACCGTGCAGGTACGAGAGAGGAAGGACTCTGAGCGAGAGAAGAAAGGCACCAAGAGGAACAAATCGAGCAGCCCAGATAAAGGACGAGAGAAGAAGAGCGGCAGACATCGCTCCAGGAGCCAGGAGAGGGACAAACGAAAAAAAGCCGATGGAGAGGCGGATAAGAGGAAGGGGCGAAGTCGCAGCAAGAGCAAGGAGAAGAAAGGAGAGGAGGATCAGAAACGCAGCAGAACAGACGACAAAAGGGGCCAATCGAGCAGCAAGGACAGGAAAGACAAAGACGCAAAAAAGGACAGAGAGGACAGCAAGAGCAAGGAGCGGCCTAAGCCGTCTGAGAGAGATGCGAGGGACAAGCGGGATGACGCCAAAAAGACAAAGAACGGAGAGACTCGGCGTGAGAGATCACGAAGCAGAGAAAGGGAGCGTGACGTCAAGAGACGCTCCAGGTCTCGGTCCAGGTCCCGGTCCAGATCGAGAGGGCGCGGCAAGCGAGAAAGGTCACGCAACAGGGGTCAGGGCAAGCGACGGAGCAGCAGCCGGGACAGGAAGTCACGTCGATCAAAAAGCAGGGATCAAAGAGACAGAGGCCGGGAGCATGGGAGAGACCGAGAGGACGGAGAGAAGAAGAAAAGCGACATTAAATCTGATGAAGCGAAGAGCAAAGAGAGCAGAGCAAGAGACCCGAGCTCTAAAGAGCGGTCCAGTCAGAAACGCCGGAGCAGAGAGAGAAGCGCCAAACGGAGACGTGCGAAAAGCAGCAGCAGCTCAGACAGCGACGCAGACAAACGCAAAAAAAGAGGGAAGAGCGAGAGCCCCAAAACCAGAGAGCGCGCAAAAGACAAATCACGCAGCCCCAAGAAGGATCAGAAGAATGAGAAAAAGGACTCCAGCTCGAGTGACTGACTGATACTGCCCAGGACCTCCACATCCTCTCAACACCTCATCCAGTCTTAAGAACTACTGATGCACCGACCCCACGCGTCCACTCGCGATACGATGGCGAGGTTACAGATCAGAGCGCCGGCTGATATCACACTGATCCAAGACTGCCCTTTTTTTTTCTTTCTTTTTCTTTTCTTTTTTTTTTTTTTAATAATAACTCATCAGTTTGGCAAACTTGGATTTCTCCTCATCCCAAATGTAGATTAGCCAAGATATGTTTGATTTTCTGACATTTGCTTCTGTCTAGCTAACAAGTAATGACGAATATTATCTAGCTAGCACGTAAAAACTTCAGTCTCATGCCTTGGTTGCCTGGAAACCGAACTGAATCAGCTAAAAAAAAAAAAAAGTGGTAGGTAACAAAATGTAACAAAAAGAGTTGAGAGCTATTTAGCTAGTTAAGGGAATTAATACAGACACCGACACAAAAAAGTGTGTAAATTCCCACAGTGAGGCCAAAATCATCATCATCATCATCATCATCCTTTTCTAAAGTATGTGAGGTAGCACGTTGTGTTAGTGTCGTCAGTTTAACAATTCGGGAATTCGTTGGCCGATACTCCGACTGTTAGCTGCAGTGTTCTGTCTCTGCATCACAGATAACCTCCAGGGTGTCCGAAAAGTCAGGACCCGATGAGAGTAAAACTACACATACTTCATTTTGGATTTATTATTTACAACATAATGCGGTCACCCTTACGCTCTAGACGTTCTCTCCTCTCTCCAGGATTTCGCTCAACATAATTGGAGTGATATATTCGCTCACCCTCTTCCTCTTCCTGTTGACTCCTGACTTTTCAGACTCCCTGTATATTCCCTGTGATGTGATGAATAGACTCTGGCGAGCATCCTTTATTTTACTGTGATTATGTTTAACCATGAGGTGACTGACTTTCGTAGCAGGAGATTTACATGACAGCTTTGTGCTGCACTTTTTTTTCTTTCCTCTCTCTCGCTTCTTTTCTTAGCTTCGTCAGTGTTTTCGCATACCTGTGTGTTAATGTCGTGTGTGCTTGCTGATTAACCCAACTTTTGTGTAGTGGGATTCGAGACGAGAGCGAGTCATGCGCGCTATAGGTGCAACAGTGAGGTCCGTCACACCACCATGAATTACATTTTTTTACTTTTTTTTTTTCTCCACGATTGTTGTACGAGAGAAGAAAAGAAACACTGCCAACTAACCTACTGAGCCTATGTGTGAGCCTATCTGGGCAACTGTGAATAAAAACTTAAGAGCCAGGACACACTGATTAATCCTCCTCTTCTGATATAATTCCACTTGATATATTGTGATACATGCTCTGTTCCTGCTATTTTTACACAACGATTTCTTTCAATAATGAGATCACGCAGTTTAACAAATGCCATTTCTTTCAAGTACACGTAGGTATGGCTGTGTATTTATGCAACAGATTTACTCGTTAGTCTTTACATTAGTCTTGCACGAGCTATGAAAAGAAAGAAGCAAACATCAGATCCCAAGCACATCCTGGCTGATTCGACTACATTTGGGACGTTGCGAACTTTGCATTTGAGAATGGTGTCCGTCTTAACAAACATCTGTGCTTTTAGATTTAAACGATCTCTGCAGCGTCTCATCTCCGAAGGGCCGATCTCGTCCCAAACCAGACCAAACATCGCTTGCTGGCTCAAGGCAAGAGTCATTTCAACTCCGCTTCAAGCACGAGAGAGCTTTATTCGATGCTTGATCTTGGTCTTCAGAAACGATTTGCGATTTGTACCAAGCATGAAGCCTTCTGCAGGTAAGACCGGATGTCCCTGAATTAGCCTTTTAAAGGATTAGCGGTGTGCACACACAGCCAAGAGGACGTGGCTCAGAGACTGGTGGTTCTTGAAGAAAACCGGTGGCAGTCTTTTTTTCCTCTCCTTTCCTCCATGCTGTTTGCAGGAGCTGTATTTCAAGCTGGATCTAATTTTAGTTAGCATAAAATGGATGATCGTGCTTTTTCCTGAGGTCCTACACGGCCCGTGTCGCTGTTCTGCTCGGTGTTTAGTGTGAGACAGGATGGGAATTTCGAATTTTGGAGTTTTATATGGGGTTTTATGTTTGTAATGTCCACAAACAAGTGTCGGTTCTGTTTGAAAATTAAACCCGATTCTGAAAATATCATAAGTCGTGTTTTTTTTTTTGTTTGTTTGTTTTTTAAATTATAAGAAGTGCTTATTTCTATTTGTGAAAGCATGATGATTCCTCCATAGTAGGCTAATCTAATAAAGCTCAAATATCTCAATTTTATACAGGACTGCCCATTTTTCTATACTCCCAGCTTCAAGACTACTGGATCAATTTGTGCAACACCAGGAATGCCGGTTTTTACCCTATTGCACTTAAGAAGATAAATCAGGCAGTAATAAATGTAATTGCTGCGCCTCGGTTGTGAATTCCTCATTGGGTGTTTGTGGACGTCCACTTCTCAGTTGGCGCACAACACTTCGTCTTTTTGAATTTGTTAACAAGTTTGGCAACAGCGTCGTGTGTGAAATGCGCTTGCCATGTTTCCTTAGTATATTTAGATTTGTATATTTCACTCTATCACACATGGGAGCTCATTTATCAAGCTGGATGTGAATGGATTTATTCATAAAAGTTCGTAGCAGCGTTTACATCAGACATGTTTTCATGAAAATCGTGTAATTTCAGAAAAAAACGTATCCTACTTGTGCTCCTGAGTGTGTGAATTTACACACATGAATATGAATACATATGAATAATATAAACCCAGATTGATCAGCTTCATTTCATATAAATCACGAGGAGTTGCTGCACTTTTCTATACGGATTATGTTGTCAAGTTTGAAATACATAAGCTATTTAATTACACCGAAATTTACTAAATATTTTGTAAAAACCCAGTCAATTCATATTAAAGGCATTCAATAAATTATTAAATATGAAAAGAAATTAAGAAAGCAAGCCAACATAAATCCATAAATTTAGACCAATCAGTAGTGCATTAATTATTTTAAACAGGCACAATGTAGGCCATCTGTATAACATTATAATAAAAAATTTTGTATTTTTTCATATTCACTTGTAAAAAATTTTGCCTAAATTAATTAACCATGTTCTGTGAAAAAAGCTTTTTATCCCAACATCAATATTCTAATACACTCACCATCCACTTTAATAGGAACAGCTGTACACCTGCTCATTTACGCAGTTGGCCCATCATGTGGCAGCAGGACCATGTATGAAATCATGCAGGACAGGTCAAGAGCTTCAGTTAATGTTCACATCAAACATCAGAATGAGGAAAAAAGTGGATCTCTGTGACTTTAACCGTAGCATGGTTGTTGGTGTGAGATGGGCTGGTGTGAGTATTTCAGAAACTGCTGATCTGCTGGGAGTTTCACACAAAACGAGACATTGAGTGAGTGACAGTTCTGTGGGTGGAAACTCACTGTTGATCAGAGAGGTCAGAGGTAAATGGCCAGATTGGGTCGAGTCGCCAGGAAGGACATAGTAACCCATATAAGCACTCTTTACAACCATGGTGAGCAAAAAAAGCATCTCACTACTAGATTTAAAAAAAAAAAATCACCTGGTCTTTTTGGGTGAGTCTCTGCCCATGAAAGACTGACAGGAGTGGAACCTGACGTTTTAGCCCATCCACCTCAAGGTTTGATGTGCGAGATGTTTTTCTGCTCACTGCAGTTGTAAAGTGTGCTTATTTGAGTTACTATAGACTTCCTGTCAGCTCAGACCAGCCTGGTCATTTTCCTCTCATCCCCCCCGAAACCATTCTGTGTAAACTCTAGAGACTGTTGTGGGATCAGCAGTTTCTGAAATACTCATACCAGCCGTCTGGCACCAACAACCATACTTCGGTTAAAGTCACATAAAGTACCGTATATGTACAAATGGTGTCACAGTGCCAAATGATGCATAGACACTACTGTGGTTCAGACTGCTTCCTGGATTCCCCTGTTTTTGTAAGTAGTCTGTATGTTTATGTGCATACATTATTTGCATTTTTCGGAAAGTTTAAAAATACACAACTTAAAGTGCAGTGCAATGATCCTGTGCAAGTCATAGTACAGCAGCATTTGCAAATTAACAAAGTCAAAAGTGATGTTTGAATTCATTGCAAAGTGAGCGTTGATATTTGCTCACGCATAAATTTGCTGAGATGAGCTTTCTCACAAAGCCAGAAGGAGAAGTGGTCATTGCTTAAATTTTTGGTTAAGACATAGATGAAGACAGCACAGTCACAGAGCAGGACAGAGACCGTAACAGTGTGGGGGGAAACAGGAGCTTTAATATTAAAGTGGAGTTGGTGTGGAGATCTGAGTGTGTGAACTCAGGATGAAGATCCTCCTCATCTTCATCCTCTGCCTGATCACAGGTAACGAAATGCACTTCAATATAATCCTCACTATCAGCAGCAGTGTTACATGAAGGAAGGTTTTGCTCAGATGTATATTTTGTGTTTTGTTAGATGGAGGAGCCTCCAAGGAAGTTACAGGATATTCAGGAGGAGGAGTCCTTATCAAGTGCGAGTATAGTGCAGAGTACACAAAAAACCTAAAATATTTCTGTAAGGGTTCAGCACCAGGCTGTAATTACCAAATAAAGTCAGAAGCTAAAAATGAGTGGGTAAATTCAGGAAAATTCTCACTGTTTGATGACATCAAATCAGCAGAGTTCTGGGTGATGATCAGAGAGCTCACTGTACAGGACACTGGGACATACCAGTGTGGAGTTGATCAATTGCTTACAGACATTTACACACCAGTGGAACTGAAGGTAAAGAAAGGTGAGTCTCCCACCACTGCCTTCCACTTGTATATTTAGCATCAGTAGAATTAGCTACACTGGGGGTGAAAGTACGAACAGTATGAAGTGCTCTCAAAGTGATCAAATTTTTGTATAACCCTTTATATATACACCGATCAGCCATGACATTAAAATCACTGACGGGTAAAGCGAGTAACATTGATTATCTCCTTACAATGGCACTTGTCATGGTGTGGGATATATTAGGCAGCAAGTGAACAGTCGGTTCTCGAAGTTGATGTGTTGGAAGCAGGAAAAACAGGCAAATGTATGGATCTGAGAGACTTTGGCAAGGGTCAAATTGTGATGGCTAGACGGCTGGGTCAGAGCATTACCAAAATGGCAGGTCTTGTGGGGTGTTCCCGGTATGTAGTGATTAGTACTTACCAAAAATGGTCAAAAAGGACAACCAGTGAACTGGCGACAGGGTCATGGGTGCCCAAGGCTCATTGATGTGCATGGGATCCCACAGAAGAGCTACTGTAGCACAAATTGCTGAAAAAGTTAATGCTGGCTATGAATGAAAGGTGTCAGAACACACAGTGCATCGCAGCTTGCTGCGTATGGGGATGTGTAGCCGCAGACAGGTCAGAGTCTCCATGCTGAGCCCTATCCACCACCAAATGTGCCTACAATGAGCACATGAGCATCAGAACTGGACCATGGAGCAATGGAAGAAGGTGGCCTGGTCTGATGAATCACATTTTCTTTTACATCAAGTGGATGTCCAGGTGCGTGTACATCACTAGTACAGCACCAGAATGCACTATGGGAAGAATGTAAGCCGGTGGAGGAAGTGTAATGCTCTGGGCAATGTTCTGCTGGGAAACCCTGGGTCCTGGCATTCATGTGGATGTTACTTTGACATGTACAACCTACCTAAACATTGTTGTACACCACGTATACCCCTTCATGGCAACAGTATTCCTGTTTAATGTGCCCTGTCACACTGCAAAGATTGTTCAGGAATGGTTTAAGGAACATGACAAAGCATTCAAGGTTTTACCTTTTCCTCCAAATTCCCCAGATCTCAATCCAATCAAGCATCTGTGGGATGTGCTATACAAACAAGTCCAATCCATGGAGGCCCCACCTTGCAACTTACAGGACTTTAAGGATCTGCTGTTAATGTCTTGGTTCCAGATACCACAGCATATCTTCAGAGGTCAGTGGAGGTCAGTCACAATATTAGGCAGGTTGTTTTAATATTATGGCTGATCAATTAGAATTGAATACATACAGTGGTCGGAATGTGTTAACTCATTTCCATAACACCAGCTCTGACTTTAATGCTGATGGCAAGGCAAATCACAAGCTTAGATTAATGCACATGTAATAATGCTCAAATTTGTATAGCCATTTCTATAACACTAATTATTCTACATAATATAAGCCTAATAATAAACATGTTAAAAACTTGTTTAACAAAGATATATAATAATTGATATGGTGAAACCTTCTGTAAGTGGTTATTTAACATAAATGGAAGGAGTCTCCAGTGTCAGCACTAATAGTCTGAGGTAAAGTTGTAACTTTAAATTTGCAGAGGAGTTTACGCTTTACGGATTCTCTGTGCAACTCGTAGCTGTGCTAATAGTTTGTTTAGTATGTATGCATTTATAATCTGTATATGAATAATATTGTATATGTGTATGGGTGGATGTCATAACAGGGAACGTGAAACCAAAATCTCTCTGAGGCCCTCTAGTGGCATGCTGCAGTACAGTTTTATCCCCATCCATTCCAATGCTAATCAAGAGAGTACCAAAACTTACATTTTAAGTTACAGCTTCCCAAAATTTGTTCCAGCATGACAATGCCCCTGTGCACAAAGCAAGCTCAGTGAAGACATGGTTTGCCGAGGTTGGACTGGAAGAACCTGAGTGTCCTGCACAGAGCCTTGACTCAACCCCACTGAACACCTTTGGGATGAACTGGAAGGCTGACTCCACCCCAGGCTTACTCACCCAACATCACTGACCTAACTAATGCAATTGTGGCTGAATGAACAAATTCCCACAGCCACACTCCAAAATCTAGTGGAAAGCCTTCCCAGAAGATTGGACGTTATCATAACAACAAACGGGGACTAAATCTGGAATGGGATGTTCAAAAAAACACAAGGGTGTGATTGTGTCCACAAACCTTTGGTCATATAGTCTAACTTGGTAAATTTAACCAGTCACTCCTTTTTAAACATGTACAGTTCCCCATTCAGATGGGTAATTTATTGCAGGCCCTTCAGTGGTAACTTCTGCCCTTCAGTGCTATGGCATTTTGCTCTCCCTTAGTGCCACAGAAAGACGTTTCTCAACAAGTACAATCTGCACAGAACACTGTCTGTGTCATGTAGCCAAATACACAAGCTAACAGTTAGCTACCAGTAAACTATCTAAAACTATACTACAACTCACTACACCATATCAGGTACATTTCCAACCATAGCATATCTAGCTATATCTAGCCTACTTTACTTAGTGCTTTAACAGTTACACTTGCGGAACAAAAACCATTAGAACGCCACACCAGCGGCATGAGCGGGGATGTCTCTGCCACCAACAAGTCTAGTCCTTCTTGTTAATTATTATGTATGCCTCCCTTCTTCTTCTTTCAGCTTTTCCCTTAAGGGGTCGCCACAGCGAATCATCACTCTCCACCTATCACTATCTTCTGCATCCTCAACACTTGCTCCCACTAGCTTCATATCCTCATTTATTACCTCCATATACCTCCTCTTTGGCCTTCCTCTTCGCCTCCTGCCTGGCAG
>CM074946.1:2520689-2541086 GCA_037577455.1 Pangasius macronema
AACTCACAACCTACCTGTGGGGCATAACCACTAACAACATTCAACATCACCCCTTCAATCTCTAACTTCAGACTCTGTCTGACACTCTCTTCACCTCCAGAACATTGCTCCCAAACTCCTCCTTCAAGACCACACCTACCCCATTTCTCTTACTATCCACACCATAATAAAACAGCTTGGAATTACTATGTATGCCTCTAATACCTTTAAAATATATTTTAAACAGGAAGGAAGCTATTGATGAAAACCTACGTCAGACATTTGACCTTACTGTGGCCTTGACCCTGTTTGGCTCAATTCCAAAATCTAATCAGTTAATTTGTTTGTTCCAGTGAGGTAGTAGTAGCTCAGTGGTAAAGACGTTGGCTTACTGATCGGAAGGTCATGAGTTCAATCCCCAGCACTGCCAAGCTGCCACTATTGGGCTCTTGAGCCAGGCCCTTAACCCTCAGCTACTCAGCTATATAAGTGAGATAATTGTAAGTTGCTCTGGATAGGGGCATCTGCCAAATGCCATAAATGTATACAATTATAATTCCACAAAATCCTACAAACATTCAACCACTCCTTCTTGAGATATAGCACCAACAAGAAGCTTGTATAAATGGACAAAAGACATAATGCTGTGCATGGATTTCTATAAAAATCAAAATTCCATGTACAAAATTAATTTTGTTTTTTGGAACAGCTATAGGTGGTTAACTCTTTGTTGTCCACAAAAACAGTGTCATCGCATACCCTTCACACACCTTTAGAGATAAACTCAATATCTTCACTCAACTCTGGATATACTCCTATATCTTAGATTCTCCTAGATTCAAATTCAGGGTTGATTATTTTGCTATAACAGCACACCCCTAGGTGTTTTATTGCGTACGGTGAAAGCATGATTTCAACATAGTTAATAGCATGAATTTTTTTGGTTTTAACAGGTGTCGTGGGCATTAGAGAAGTGACTGCTTATGCAGGGGCAAGGAGCAACATCAAGTGCCGATATGAGGATGAATATAAATCCAAAAAGAAAACTTTCTGTAAGATAGAGACAGATCAGTGGTGCTTTAAACATATACGTACAGAACCAAACAGCGAATGGGCACATGATGGCAGATTCTCAATTCATGACAACAGAAGTGCAGGATTCTTCAGCGTGTTTATCAGAGAGCTGAATAATGAGGACTCTGGAACATATGCATGTGCTGTTGTTTTGCCTGATGAAACAGAGATCTACACTGTACTAAAGCTGAATGTAACGGAAGGTGAGTAAGTGATAGAATGTTGTGATGCTGTTTATACCTAAACATACAGTATAACTAAATTTTACTGATCATAGGTAACATACAGATAAATTTTATACCAGTAGGTTATGGTATGTTTTGAGGGAGGTCTATGTTCTTTATTTGTCTTTTGTGCCATGAGTTGAATGAGCTCTGATTATCTCAAATAGTGCAATATCACTAGAACAAAATGTATTATATAACAGTTATACTATTTATTTAGTTACCATGTTGATTTTGTCAAAAAGTGATGTGATGACTGTTTTAATATATTTAACCTGATCTAGTTGGTTGTGATTTGCAGATTTATCCTATGAGAAGTCCATCAGTAAGACAATCCATGAAGGGGAAGATTTGAATATCAGCTGCAAATACCCAGAATCCCTCAGGAGTGCCCCAAAGTTTCTCTGCAAGAGGCCTAAATTGGCTGCTTGTTTATATAATACAACTGTTCCAGAAAGTAGAAAATACATAAATGAGGGGAAGTTCACCCTGTATGATGACAGAGAAAGACAAGTCTTCACTGTGAGCATCAAAAATGTGATTGAGCAGGACTCCAAGGAATACTGGTGTGGAGCTGAAGTAGCCTGGAAATCTGATCATGGATACAAGGTGTATTTCACACGGATCAACCTGACAGTTACTGGTGAGTTTGTATGAGTGTAGCTGATATTCTGTATTTTCATTACACATTACATGAACCATTTTGATAGTTTCATAGCAGAATCAAACTAACATTTATTATTAATATTAAATGTTAATTAAGTTAATTAATATAACATAATTTAAGATTATTAGGTATATTTCTGGATGTATTTGAAATTGTCTTGTTTTATTGGGAGATAATTTTGCTTGTTATTGAAATAAATGTGTGTGTGTTTATTTGCCAATAGAATATTTCAAGTTGAAATTAGTAAAATGTCACAGTTTAAAAATTTTAATTTTAGGCAAACAGAAAGCACCTTATAAATATCTTACACAATCTCTCTATGGGAATTTTCTCACCTAACAGCAGCCAGTATTTCTGAAGTTCACCTCCTAAAACATCCACAAATTCAACACACATCCAGAACCTGTACTGTTTTTTGACATAATTATTTATAACAAAATAAATGGTTGTGTCCCAACATTCCAACTTCTCCTCCAGCAGGTCACTGCGCACATCACACCTATAGTCTAACTACATGGCTTTGATGAATGCGATCAGATCTTGCAATGATCTGTATGTAATTTAAATTGTGGCCAGATCACTGCTCACGTGTTTCTGTTCCAGGATTTCCAGTTTCCATTGTGATCACTGTGTGTTTAACTCTGCTGGTGCTTCTGATTGGAATCTCTATCCTCATTGTGACTCTGCAAAAGAGATGCAAGTATACACACACACACACACGCACCACCCACTTATGTGGATGATATCATCTCGTGTGTACATGCACACTGAGACCTTCAACAATGTCACTTTTTTTTCTACACGATGGGCCCATATAGATAGGCTGCAAATAGATTGGAGCTATTTGGATCTTGTGCAGCTTGTAACTATGGTATGAGCTACAGTTTTTCTGTCCTCCAAAGCTGTGATAGACTCCTGTTCTGTCTTCTGTTCCTTTTCTCCACCATACTGAATGTATCCTGTCCTGGGTGAGTGTATCCTTGTTGACTTGCTGTGACTTGCTAGCTTAGAGTGTTGTCTAATTGCTAGCTTAGCTTGTTAGTTTACATGCTGTATTGTCCAAGATAGCTAGAGTGTTGTTGTTCTGTCAACTCAGAACTGGCTCATCCATACCTTGTAGACCTGTGGCTAATGATTCCAACAGACTGTGGTGCATTCAGCCTGAACCGCCATGGACTTATGCTCCAGACAGTGCACAAATTGAAAGAATGGCTATCAGCCTACTACCTCAGTATTAACATAATAAGGCCATTAGTTGCAAACATTTAAACCTGATACAGTACAAAACCAAGAAACTATTAGAAGTTCTCTTTGAGCATATGGATTTACATTTACTTGTATATTTATGGCATTTGGGAGACGCCCTTATCCAAAGCGACCTACAGACATGGTTTGAAGTCTCTATCAATAAATACATTTGGATACTGGTTAGCTAGGTCACAGACTAAGAATACCATCAGTCCAAAAACTCTGATGGGGAGGTAATATAGTAACAAGTACTCAGACAATACAAAGTTTTTTTAAGTGCTAATTTAAGTACTTTAGGAAGTCTTTAGACATCATTTGACGACTGCCAGTGCCTCAGCTGTTCGGACATCTAGGGGAAGTTTGTTCCACCACCTAGGTGCCAGAAAAGAGAATAGTCTTGATGCATGCCTTCCTTGTACCCTGAGAGATGGTGGGACCAGTCAAGCAGTGCTAGAGGATTGGAGGGAACTTGGTGCAGTGTGGGCTGTGATGAGTTCTTTGAGGTAAGTGGGTGCTGGTCCATTTTTGGCTTTGTAGGCAAGCATCAGTGTTTTAATTCTACAGCAAGCCAGTGGAGGGAGTGTAGTAATGGGATGGTGTGGGAGAACTTAGGAAGGTTGAAAACCAGTCATGCATCTGCATTCTGGATCATTTGCAGAGATTGAATGGCTCTCAGAGGCAGACCTGCCAGGAGTGAGTTGCAGTAGTTCAGTTGTGAAATGACAATGGACTGAACAAGCATCTGAGTGGCCTGTGTGGATAGAAATGGATGAATCCTTCTGATGCTATAAAAGAGAAATCGTCATGAGCATGTCAGATTAGCAATGTGAGAGGAAAAGGACAGTTGATTGTCCATGGTTAGATGTGGATCCCCCCACGTCACCTGATATGACTGATCTTCCAGGTAGGAGGCAAACCATTGCCATGCTGCACCACGAATTCCTAGACTCATGAGGGTGGACAACAGAGTCTTGTGGTTCACTGTGTCAAACATTGTTGATAGGTCATAATGACAGTTTGGCTTATCTAGCAGCATGTAGCTGGGGCAGTCGTGGCCTAATGGTCTGAGAGTCGGACTTGTAACTCAAAGGTGAACCCGAAGGTCGTGGGTTCGAGTCTCGAGTCCGGCAGGGATTGTAGGTTGGGGGAGTGAATGACCAGTGCTCTCTGCCACCTTCAATACTATGACTGAGTGAGACCCTTGAGCAAGGCACTGATCGCCCAACTGTTCCCTGGGTGCCGCAGTTAAAATGGCTGCCCACTGCACTTGGATGGGTTAAATGCAGAGCACAAATTCCAAGTATGGGTCACCATACTTGGCCAGAAAGTCACTTCACTTCTCATTAATGGCCAAAAGGTTTGAAGCCAGACTGGTTGGGATCTTGGAGGTTGTTCTGTGAGAGATGGAGAGACAGTTGATTGTAGAAAGAAAAGAGAGAAGTGATTACCGGTCGGTAGTTGCTGACATTGGATGGATCTAGAGTGGGTTTCTTCAGGATGGGAATAACCCTTGCTCTCTTGAATGCAGTTGGTACATGACCAGATTTTATGGAGCCATTGATAGTAGTAGGGATGAAGGTGAGGAGGTCTTGAGATGGTCTGAAGCAATCCAATGGATCCTATGGGCAGGTGGTAGGATTGCAGAAAAAGATGGATAGCATGGATTGGCTTGACACCAAACATAGCCCAGTTAAAATCCCCAATTTCAGAGCTCCTTCAGCATCCTCTAGACCCTCTGATATCTCAGAGTTTAAATGAGGACTCCAGCCTCCATTTGAGTTCCTTAAAAAAAAGGGGTGGGAAAACTGCACACCTTGGGTGCTCTGTATGCGCTAGTTACTAGATGAATCCAGAGTAATCCTTGTAGCTAAAACCAGGGTTCCTGTCTAAGGTTATTTCACCAAATTTGTGAACCAGGTGATTGACATTGCAGTGTTCTATGAAGGTCAATCTGCAGAATGTTCCCCACTTTGTCACAACACAGACAATCCAGGCTATTTTCCCGTAACACACAGTCCCTCTTATGTTCAAGGTCACCTAATTACTGTTTGAGGTGGAGCAGCTATTGGATTGGTGTCAGCTCAACAACGTGTCTCTTAATGGTGACAAGGCAAAGAAGATGATTGTGGACTTTAGGAAGACCAGGGTGCACCACTCAATACTGTTTATCCATGGCACTACTGTAGAGACAGTATTAACCTGTAAGTTTCTCCGAGTGGACATGTCTGATGGCCTAACCTGGTTTCCCAGCACCATGTCCCTGGCCATAAAATCCCAACAGCTACACAGACTAAGGAGAGCTAGCCTCCCCACCACATCCTTAACACTTTTTAGGGAAGCATCACTGAGTGTATCTTCACCAGCTGCATCACTGTCATTAGAGATAAATTCACATATTTACAATTTATTTTGATTTAATTTGAATGTATTTATTTCTGTAAAGCTGCTTGTGATGATGTCCAATGTTCACTGTCCATTCAATAAAATTGAATTGAAATAGTACCGGAACTGCAATAAATCAGACCGCAAGAGTCTGCAGAAGATAGTAAGAACATTGGAGAACATCACAGGGCTCTTTCTACCTCTGATACAGGACATATACCACAAAACTGCCACAAAACTTAAAAGTTAAGCCACCAGAATAGTGGCTGATCCATTTCATCCCTTCCATAAACTCTTCATACCTCTACCATCCAGCAGAAGATACCGAAGTGTCCAGGCCAAGTCCACCACATTCCAGAATAGCTTCTTTCCACAAGCTGTAAGAAACTGCCTGCTGCTGCCTTATAGAAAACTTTGCCATACTAAATGTCATAGGTATGTGTGACTGGCAACAGGCAGTATTGTATCAAGGCTGCTTAGTTGGGGAGCAACAGTAACAGTTAGCAATGCTCAATGCCAAGCTCACGCAGCTAACTAGTATGCTACCACCGCATCTAAGTTCACCAGCGGCAAGAACCCACCATGCTCCCTCATTCCTTTCTCACCCAGATAAATAAGCCAGGAATCCCAGCCAATGTAAGGGCTTCATATTGCAATGCAAACCTGACATTCTGACCAAGGTTGCATGCTGTGATAGCCAAGTATCTCTGGACTCTCTCATAGACCTTTCAACCTCCCTGGATCAACTGCTGAGAAATCAGAGAGGGAAACCCATCGATAAAATGAATCTCCCAGATATGAGCTCAACTGAATGTATGCAAATTGGCCAAGTGAGACTCACCACTGTGGAATGAGAAAAGCTCAGAAGGGACAAACTCTGCTATTACTGCATGCTTGTCATAAGCCCACCACAGCATCTTGGGGGGACAGTCAACCCTATGCCTCACTCAAACATGGTGAGTCCATCTCAGTCCTTACCAGACTTTTATCAATTATATAATGACAAAAAAAACTCAGAAGACCCTTCTGTTGTCCAAGTGTTGATGGATTCTGGAGTATCTGATAACTTCACATCATTGAGAAGCTAAACATCACTGCTCAGCCACTGCACCACACACTCCAGAGCCAAGGCTTGGGTTGAGGAAACATTGGAGGAGGGTCCATCACTTAATGCACAGAAGAAATCATGCTCCAAATTAGCACCTTCCATCATGAAAAATCTTGTTTCTTGTCATAACCACAACCAAGTATCCCATCATTGGATATGCATTGGTGCATATAATCTCATCGGGTATTGGGTAATGCTGTACTGTGCCCACTTGTTGCGCCAATCTCTGTCGAAAGTCCCAAAATCCAGTCCAAGTGAAAATTCCCTCCATTCCCTCCAAGAATCAAAGAAGCGTTCAGCAAGACCAAGGTTAGTGACTGAATGATTGTGCCATACAGCTCATCACAGAAGCAGCAGATGCTTCCCTCAGCAACAGAAAGCAAGTCTATCGAAGAATATATTGAGGAGACAAGAAGGCTACATTCGGCTACCACCATGAAATGTCCCAGATGGGTTCTGCTTTTGTGGAGAAGTAGAAACTCAGGCCATGCAGTGATTATCATGTCACAGTNATCCTATCTGCCCTTGAGCAGTGCATGATTCAAGAATAATCACAAAGCTGGACCTTTAAAGTGCATATAATCTCATCAGGATCAGAGAAGGGGATGAGTGTTAACGGGTATTGGGTAATGCTGTATATGCTTTCTTGTGCACCTTTATTGTTCCAGTGTTTTATCAATGATGTCCTCAAAGGAAGGCTGGGGAAAATTGTCATAGATTCTATCAGTGACACCTTGATGTACTGACTTGATGTACTGTATGTATAAAGATTAAAGTAACATGTTCTTTTTATTGTCTTATTTCCACGCAGGCCCAGGAAGAATGACACAATCCTCCAGAGGGGTAGGTACAAAGTGACATAGCAAAACTACCCAGTCACATGATTTGCACCATTAATTAATTTGACCAAACTTTTTTTTATGTCACATTTGTCCTAATTTCAGGCAAATAGAGATTATGAAAATAACCGAAATGTGCTTCCTCTTCAATCAAGACAAAACATCAGTCTACCACAGTCTCCCTATCAGAGTCTGGACCGCAACACCAGCCAATCAGATCCAGACTACGAAAGGCTCATGCATTAAACCCAACAACCAGATTCCAACTACGAAAGTCTCAAATAAGGCTGATAGCTTTTCCATTAGTCTGGACTGGTCTTGATACAAAACACAATGAGGTTAATATATTTGGCAGATTTACTTATGAAAATCACACAACTTTGCTTCCATACTAATCAAGAAAAATTGTCAGTATATCAGAATTTGTTCATCAGTCTAGTCTTTTGCTAAAGAGTCTGGTCTTTTTTAAGTCAGTAAATGTGGTCAAGAAAATATTTTAATTTTTGCCAAAAATAATTTTTGCCAAGATTATTTGCCACAAAACAAGATCATGAAAGCTGTGGAGTATTTTAAATAAACCCAAACTGGCAGCCCTGTCATTAACTGGCATTTCTGCTCCTTCTCTTCCGCTGAAAATGTTCATACAGTGAGCATAGGGCAGAAAAAAATATGGATGTCTATTAATGCTTGATGCAGTTCTCATTTTGACCATTAGGTGTAATAATCACTCTAGCAAAGTGGGGCAGCTGCACGACTGTGCCTCGCACACCTGAAAACATGAAAAATCTACAGAATATCTGATTATAGCTGTCAAATGACAACATTATTAAATTGCTGGTGACTCAACAGAGGTAATTACAGTTGAGATCAAAAGTTTACATCCCCCTTTCAGAATCTGCAAAATGTTAATTATTTTACCAAAATAAGAGGAATCATTCAAACTGCATGTTATTGTTTATTTAGTGCTGACCTGAATAAGATATTTCACATAAAAGATGTTTACATATAGTCCACAAGAGAAAATGATAGTTGAATTTATAAAAATGACCCCGTTCAAAAGTTTGCATTCACTTGATTCTTAATACTGTGTTTTTTTGTTTAGTGATAGTTGTTCATGAATCCCTTGTTTGTCCTGAACAGTTAAACTGCCTGCTGTTCTTCAGAAAAATCCTTCAGGTCCAACAAATTCTATTTCCAACAATGACAGTATGATTTTGTGATCCATCTTTTCACACTGAGGACAACTGATGGACTCATATGCAACTATTACAGAAGGTTCAAACACTCACTGATGCTCCAGAAGGAAAAACCATGCATTAAGAGCCGGGGGGTGAAAACTTTTTGAATTTGAATGATCAGGGTAAATTTAACTTATTTTGTCTTCTGTGAAACATGTAACTATCTTCTGTAGCCTCTGAAGGTCAGTACTAAATGAAAAAATATGATATTTAGGCAAAATAAGAAAAATATACACATCTCCATTCTGTTAAAAAGTTTTCACCCCCCGGCTGGAGTTGTGAATCAGGACTTTATGAAGATTAATACTTGTTTATTGGCTGATATAAATCTGCCGCACAGCTGCCCCATGGACACTGAACAGTTACTATTTTTGTATTATTGTAATGTTTTTATCATTAATCATGATTGAGCATTTCCTACTTTAATCATTTAACCACATATAATCTTTTCTATGTAAGTATTTTCCGTAATAATACTGTAATGATGCATTTGCCACCTAATGGTGGGATGAGTAAGCTTAGCAACACTTTTTTAAATTATTTATTTACTTCTAATTTCATGATTATTACTACTACTACTACTACTACTACTACACTCTGTCTTTTATCTTTAGTTTGATTATGAATCATTTAATTAGTCAAAAGAGGGTGGGGGGTGTAGATTGTACGTTTTTTTAATAAATTTTTACAGCCTACAGTATGTTGTAGGGTTAGACCTTGTGAAGGCTTCTTTACTCCTTTATATTTTGTGTATTGCATAGATAATGGATTGTGGTTACACAGAGAGGTAAGAGAGGTAATGGAAAATTACTGGTGAATTGTGTGATGACATCATGAAGGATTAATGTCTGTATGTATTTATTTGAGGCTTCAGTAAAATCCACCTCCATCCCTAAGTATTGTGGCTGTCTGCATCTCTTTTCTGAAGGCAACGTATATATATCTGTGTATATTTCTTTTGTGTATAGTTGTAACAAGTGGAGTCATGACAACGAGTTGGGGATCCAAACGCAAGGCTTTATTTACAAATGTGGTCAAAACAGGCAGGGTCAAGATTATAAACAGTATAATCCGAGGCAGAGGCAAAAGAGTAATCCAAAACACAGGCAATGGTCAGAGCAGGCAGCAAACAATCAAAAACAAGGAAACACAGTCCAAGGGTCAAAACACAGGTAAACTAGGCATCTTGGAATACACAAACACGCACAAAAATCAGCAACCTAGGAGCAGGTGTGAGCAACCTTTATACAGAACAAAAGAGAACACATGACAAAGCCAACCAATGAAAACAAGACCTGAACCCAAGGAACCCATCAGAACATAACACACAAACAAGGGTAGCACATGACAAGATCACATGAGGGGCAAGGAACACATGGGAAATGGAGTCCAGAAGACAAGGGCAAGAGTCCAGGGTGGAGTGCCCTCTAGTGGAGTTCATGGGCACTCCAGCTGGTGATCATAACATAGCCCCCCCTAAGGAGCGGCTTCCAGACGCTCCTCAACAGAAATAGACCTGAGTCCAGGAGGTAGGTGGAGCGGAGGTAGAACAGGAGGAGGGGTGGAGGGCCAGGTCCATGTGGAAGTGGAGGAACAGGGGACTGAGGCAGAGCCGGTAGAGCTGAAGAGCACCACATCAGAGCAGAGGAGAGCAAATATCCCGACGGTGGAGCAGATGTCCACCAATGTAGAGCTAACCAGGCAGGTGCCCACCAAGGCGGATCAGGAGGGACTGGCACAGAGGGGTTAATAACGGCCTCCTTGGCCATGACAGGGCAGGCGAGGAGCTCGGACACGGCCTCCTTGGCCGTGACAGGACAGGCAGAGGGTTCAGAAGTGGACGGCGCCAACACGAGAGGTTTTGCAGTGGAAATTGCCACCTTGGGAGGAGCTGGAGCGGATGCCACTGATTTGAGAGGTTCTGCAGCAGGAGCTGCCACCTTGGGAGTAGGAATGGGCTCTGGAACAGACTCATGGACTGAGCCATGAGTCATGAGCCATGAGTCATGAGCGGATTCGAGGACTGGAGCGGGCTCTGGAGCAGACTCATGGACAGATTCATGGACTGGAGCAGACTCAGGGTAAATTTATGGATTGGAGCGAGAACAGAGCAGTGTGTAGCTCAAACACACAGGATGGTGACTGCCATTACAGGGAGCACTGAGGATAGAGGAAGTGTCTGTGTGACGACCAGTGTTGAAGCTCTTCAAGTGCCTGATGCATGCACCGACATCAACGGTGGGTCTGTCAGACTGGACACCAGCCTCAAACGCCCTTGGAAAGCCTTGGTGTCTTCAAACGCAACATCCACGATGCTTGGGAATACTGGAGTGGCATCCATGATGGCTGAAGACTGAGGCTTGACATCCATAACGGCTGGAGGCTCTGGTGTGGCGGCCATCTTGGGAAGAGGCTCTGCACTGGCGGCCATCTTGGGAAGAGGCTCTGGACTGGGGATTACAGAACAGGAAGGTGCAGAGAACACAGGAGTGGCGACCATAATCACAGGACCTGCTGGTGGCCATGATGGGTCAAGCTCTGCTGCTACCGGAGCTTGCCGCTGTTGCCCCCCCCCCCCAAAAAAAATTGTTTGGGGTTTCAACGTCTTCTGCCTCTCCCACAGTAAAAGGAGAGCCACATGACAACAGTGCATAGTCCATAAAGTCTCAAAGTACAGTTAAATTCCCCTCTAGGGAACACTGACTTTGTGGCTCATTGAGTCCAAAACGGAACAAGTCCTTAAACAAAATCTCATCATAAATCAGTACTTGATATGACAACTCTCAGAATAGATGAATGTATTCCTCAATGGATAGGTTATCCTGGAATGCTGAAAAAGCCGCTGAATCCGGGTGTGGCGGATTATTCACGATTATTTAACGTGTAGAGTCGTGACAACGGAGTTGGGGATCCAAGCGTGGGGCTTTATTTACAAATATTGTCAAAAAAGGCAGGGTCGAGCACCAGCAAACAGTATAATCCGAGGCTGAGGCAAAAGAGTAATCCAAAACACAGGCAATGATCAGGGCAGGCAGCAAACAATCAAAAACAAGGAAAACAATCCAAGGGTCAAAACACAGGTAAACTAGGCAACTTGAAATACACAAACACACACAATAATCAGCAACCTAGGAGCAGGTGTGAGCAACCTTTATACAGAACAAAGAGAACACATGACAAAGCCAACCAATGAAAACAAGACACATGAACCCAAGGAACCAATCAGAACATAACACACAAACAAGGGTAGCACATGACAAGATCACATGAGGGGCAAGGAAAACATGGGAAATGGAGTCCAGAAGACAAGGGCAAGAGTCCGGGGTGGAGTGCCCTCTAGTGGAGTTCGTGGGCATTCCGGCTGGTAATCGTAACAATAGTAATATTCAGTTTTGATGTTCCTGTTACACTGACATGGTGTGGTGTATTTTACTGTTACTGGTGTCTGACCATTTTGCTTTTAATTTAGGGGTGTTTCTCTTTATAATGTCAGGAAGAAGGTAAAACCCTATTTTAGAACAATTTCATTGACCTTTTCCACTCCTCAGTACTCAGGCCACTGGTTGCAGCCATTTAAGCGACTGTTGTGCACTTCAAAGACAACAAACATATAGTGGTCTTACATGTTACACACACACACACACACACACACACACACACACACAATATTATTAGAGCCTTCTTTTGAGGGTTTATCATATTTTTACTTTTACATGGATGTCACTGAGCAGATTACTTCCTGGATTCCCCTGCTTTTGTAAGTAGCCTGTATATGTGTGTACATACACTATTTCCATATTTTGAGCATTTAAAAATACATGACTTGTACTGTGGGGTGATTTGAAGTGATGAATACTAGGCAAGTCATAACACATTTACAAATTAAGAAAGTCCAGTCTGACTGAATTAATCTGAAAGTGTCTTTGCTGCACTTTACTCACACTTCACACATAGAATTGCTGAGAAGTTTTCACTTAAAGTCAGAAAGGGAAGTGGTCATTGCTTCAATACTTTGGTTAAGACAGATTAAGACACAGCACATTCACAGAGTGGGACAGAGACAGTAACAGTGTGTAACAGAACAGGAGCTTTAATATCTTTCTGAATTGGAGTTGGTGTGGAGATCTGAGAGTGTGAACTCAGGATGAAGATCCTCCTCATCTTCACCCTCTGCCTGATCTCAGGTAAAGAAATGCACTTCAACATAATCTTCACTATCAGCAGCAGTGTTACATGAAGGAAGATTTTGCTCAGATGGATTTTTGTTGTTTTGTTAGCTGGAGGAGCCTCCAAGGAAGTAACAGGATATTCAGGAGGAGGAGTCCTTATCAAGTGCAAGTATGATGCAGAATTCACACAAAACCCAAAATTCTTCTGTAAGGGCTCATGGCCAGGCTGTGATGACCAAATAAAGACAGGAGCTAAAAACATGTGGGTAAATTCAGGAAGATTCTCACTGTTTGATGACACCAAATCAGCAGAGTTCTGGGTGATGATCAGAGAGCTCACTGTACAGGACACTGGGACATACCAGTGTGGAGTTTATAAAGATTTGGGGATAAACATTTACACACCAGTGAAACTGAAGGTAAAGAAAGGTGAGTGTCCCACCACTGCCTTTTGTTTATTTTGCTGAACATTTAGCATCAGTGGCATTAGCTAAACTGAAAGTACGAACAGTAGGAAGAGATAAAATTGTTATATAATGCTTATTCACTTTCTGAGCATTTTATTAGGAACACTTGTACACCTTATCATTCAAGAAATTATCTAGTCAGCCAATCATGTGGCAGCAGTACAATGCATAAAATCATGTAGATACAGGCTTGGTTTGGGTTGATGTTGACATCAACCATCAGAATGGGGAAAATGTGATCTCTGTGCTTTTGACTGTAGCATGATTGTTGGTGCCAAAACAGGCTGGT
Organism: Pangasius macronema; assembly: GCA_037577455.1. Classification (NCBI taxonomy): domain Eukaryota; kingdom Metazoa; phylum Chordata; class Actinopteri; order Siluriformes; family Pangasiidae; genus Pangasius; species Pangasius macronema. The sequence goes on from CM074946.1 coordinate 2,534,374, forward strand.
TTGAGTATTTCTATAACTGCTGATCTCCTGGGATTTTCACACGCAGCAGTCTCTGGAGTTAACTCAGAATGCTGTGGTAACACTTTACCACCAATTACATAATTGTTTGTAATTTGCTATATGCAGCTGCATATTCTTATAGACCATGTTTACAGACATAAGTGTTAATTAATACATGTACTAACATGTACTTAAGGTGGTAGTTATTCATGCATGAATTCACTAGACTCACGTCATAGTTAAGGTTAGCTCTTCATTAGTTTGTGATTAGTACATGCCTTAACTCATCATTAGCTCATATTTAAGTAAGGATTAATTCAGATATTAGTGCATGAGTGCATTGTAAAGTGTTACCAATACTGCAATAATGAAAAAACATCCAGTTAGCAGCAGTTCTGTGGACGGAAACACCTTGTTGATGAGACAGGTCAACTGAGAATGGCCAGTCGGGTTTGAGCTGACACAAAGGCTACAGTAACTCAGAAAACCACTCTGTACAATTGTGGTGTACGTTGAACGTTGAGAACAGAAATCTGAGGCTGCAGTGGGCACAAGCTCACCAAATCTGGACAGTTGAAGACTGGAAAATGTAGCCTGGTCTGATGAATCTTGATTTCTGCTCAGGCACACAGATGTTAGGGTCAGAATTTGGCACCAACAGCATGAATCCATGGACCCAAACCGCCTTGTGTCAACAGTCCAGGGTGGTGGAGGTGGCGTAATGGTGTAGGGAATGTTTTCTTGGAATACTTTGGGCCTGGTAATACCAAGTCATCCCAAACAGGTTCCATGAACATGGCAGTGAGTTCAGTGTTCTTCAGTGACCTTCCCAGTCACCAGATCTGAATCCAATAGAACACCTTTGGGATGTGGTAGAACGGGAGATTCACAGCATGAAGTAAACATCTGCAGGAATTGCGTGATGCAGTTAACATGGACCAGAATTTCAAAGAAATGTTTCCAACATCTTGTGGAGTTGATACCATGAAGAATGGAGCCTATTTTGAAAACAAAGGGAGGCCCTAACTAGCATTAGTATACTGTTCCTAATAAAGCTCATTGGGTGTTTGTGTATACCAGAGCACTGTTGAATGCTCAATTCTGATTTTCTATAATAGCTGCTTTGACATTCTTGCTGACTGTAAGGCAATTCACAAGTTTATACTAATACACTCATGCTAATATGTTATAATTTTTCTATAGTTATGTTATCTATAGTTTGAAGCATGTTTTGAACTTGCTTTTCATAGGGGCCTTGGTCTCTAGAGAAGTGACTGCATATGCAGGGACAAGAAGCAATATCAAGTGCCGATATGAGGATGAATACAAAGACACACCCAAATCTTTCTGTAAGATTGAGACAGATCAGTGGTGTTTTAAGCAAATACGTACAGAACCAAACAGCGAATGGGCACATGATGGCAGATTCTCAATTCACGACAACAGAAGTGCAGGATTCTTCAGTGTGTTTATCAGAGAGCTGAATAATGAGGACTCTGGAACATACGCGTGTGCTGTTGTTTTGCCTGATGAAACAGAGATCTACACTGTAGTAAAGCTGAATGTAACAGAAGGTGAGTAACTAATAGAATGCTGTGATGCTTTTTATAAACATATACAGTAACTGATCATCTCAAATAGTGCAATATCACTAGAAGAGAATGTATTATAGTCCTGACAGTTAATATTTTGTCAGAATATGATATGATAAATGTATCATACATAAACTCATCTGATGTGATGTCTGTGTGTCACTGTGTCTGTGATTCTCCTGGTGCTTCTGGCTGGAATCTCATTCCTCATTGTGACTCTCCAAAAGAGATGCAAGCTGCAAGGCATGCACATTCGCATGCACATTCGCATGCACACACACACACACACACACACACACACACACACACACACACACTCTTGTGGTTCTATTCCACTTATTCTAACCTCTGGGATTCTTCTCATATGTGTGCACATATGTCAAAACCTTCAACAGTCATGACATGAAAGTAATGAAGTATTTGCCATAAATACCTAAATACCATGTCATTTCTTTTTCTTTTCTCTACTCACTGAGCCCATGCTGGACTGCATGTAGTTTTTGGAGCTATCCCGTGCGGCTTATAACTATGGGGGTAACTACAGATTTTTTGTCCTCCGAAGCTGTTATAAACTCCAGTTCTCTGGTGAGGACATCCTGTCACAGTGTCCAAGATTCCAGCTGCAAATGTCACAGTGTCCAAGATTCCAAATGCGTTGTTGTGCAACTGCTTGCTCAGTTTTACAGTACAGGAGCATGCATGTCCCTCACACAATCAGAGCTATCGGCACTATCAGTGTGTCCCTCCATCCAGCCATTGAGCTCTTCACCTGGTTGCTTTAGGCTACAGGAAAGGAGTATGGGTTTCACTCCATTTTCCTCAAGCCACCTGAGCTGTCAATACTGGAACATGTCTGTCCCTCCTGACCTTACACTGCTGGCTGCATTCCTTGCCACGCTATTCTCTTTGCTAGAGAGACAAGGTGGCAGGATAGAAGCATGTGTATATGATTAGAAATTGGTTCAACCTGTAACACCAAACATGTTCTTCTGCTGACTGAAATGTTGATGCTTTGCAATTGGAATCCAATGCAAAGAACCCACCAAGGTCTGGTGATATGACTCTTAGCCAGCTTGTCATGTGATAATTGCAGTAAAGGCAGGTTTGCAGATAAAAGCAAATATGACCATGCATCTGACATGCATGGGTAATTCTTTGGTAACTTTACAGCAAGAATTGGACTGGTAGACGCCAGTCCCTCCACTATGGAATTGATTTACGCCTCACATCTGACAGCAGTGTACATGTCCTGGGAGATAGGAAACCTCTCCTCAAATTGGGTTATGTGCGATGTCAAGCATGGCTTGCAATGTCCAAACTGCACTACTCTTTGCCCTGTGGACAAAGAGGCCCTGGAGAGAAGAGTTTTTGAGAGAGAAGGTTTTAAAATTGAAGCCAACAGACTACTGGCAAATTAATGGTCTGACACTCTTACACCTTGTCAGAATGACCAGCATATGAAATCACCTGGCTGTGTCTGATTTTGGGGCCTCATGATTTTCACACCCCAAAAAAGTCGATGATCTGACCCAAGAAGGTTTTTTCCTCTTGGACAGAGGCATGATCCAAACAGACTGCAAATGTAGAGTAGCACTTACACCCAGAGTTGCAAGTTTTTCTATCTTAGATTTATTCTAAGATTTATTGGTTTTGTGTACTATATGCTTGGCTCTGTTCCATCTAGTCTTTTGACTTTAATATTTTTGATTTTGTTGTGCTGTGTATGTCCACAAACTGAGGACATACTATGAATAACCTCACCTACCCTTCACTGTTGTCACAGTCCCAAACAGTGTTGGAAGGTGGGCTCTGGAACTTCCAGTCTGCCATAAAGAAAGCTGACTTTATCTAAGCTTTGGGTTCCTATCACTCTGTCTACATTCTAGCACTAACTGAGACCTAGATCACTCCAGAGAATACAGTTTCACTGGCTGATCTATTCTTTCTCTCACACTCCACAAGAAACAGGCAGAGGTGGTAGTACAGGTTTGATTTGTCTCAGACATACTGCTTCACATGTCTTGTCTCATCTCAACATCTCATGCTTTGACTTACCTACTGTTATTGTTATGCCTCTGATAACTATTTATACGTGTCTCTCCCACTCTCCAAAACCACCACTCTATCCTGTCAATCCTTCCAGACCCCAACTCCTTTTACTCTCTACTGTGTTAATTAGCCACCAACAATTTCCTTTCTTCACATTCCTCATCCATGGACCTTCTCTGCCCTTTATTTTCTGAACCGAGGAAGTTTTCCTTACCCTGCTCCTTGGTTGTAGATGCAGCAATTGGAATTAAGAGCAGCTGAGAGAAACTAAAGGAAATCACAACCTGATACTGATCTCCCTTCATATCACTCTCTCTTGATGATGGGACAGCTACTTAGACCTTTGTTCTGCTAAGACAAGGGAAAGCTGGAAGCCTCTGCACAATACCCTTGCAGGCTCTACAACATCTTTTGCCAGTCCTTAACATGCTCCATAATATCTGGTCATGTACCAACTGCATTCAAGACAAAAAGAGTTATTCCCATTCTGAAGAAACCCACTCTGGTTACTGCAGACATCAGCAATTACGGACTGGTATCACTTTTTTCTCTTCCAAACTGGCATCAGTCCTCATCCTGCTTGACCTCATATCAGGTGACATGGAGGGGATCCACATCTGCTTCATGCAGACTCTTCACTCGTTTCCCACTAGGTTCAGTGCTGGGTCCTCTTCTGTTCTCCTCTATACCCACTCTCTTTGTGAAGGCATACCTTCACATTTTCATACTACTGTTTTGCTGATGACACTCAACTTATCCTCTCCTTTCATTCCTCAGACATTCATGTTTCTGCATGGATCTCAGGATGTCTGGCAGACATCTCATCATGGATGGCAACTCATCAGCTGAAAGTTAGTCTCAGCAAAACTGACCTGCTACACATCCCTTGAGATGCATTCCCATGTCAAGCTCTTGACATGGGCATGGACAACTTTTAGATCTCATGATCTGTCACTGCAAGAAACCTCAGGGTGACCATAGACAAACAGCTGTCCTTCACATTCAGTTGTATTTATATAGTGCTTTTAACAATGGACATTGTCACAAAGCCGCTTTACAGAAATGTGGATATAAATTTAAATTCATCCCTAATGAGCAAGCCTGAGATGACATGAAGAGATCTTGAGAGGAACCAGACTCAAAAGGGAACCCATCCTCGAATGAGTGTCAAGCAGTGCTAAGTTTATTGAAAGGAACTTGAGTCATTTCTGATTTCATTCAAGTTTTAACTTTAAGTCTATAATATCAAAGTAATGTTATTGATGTCAGTGATTGATATTTGAGTGTAAACTGTTTTTAGCATTTGCAGTCTTTAGGATATCCAAGTAAGAATATCCACAGCAATCTCTAGGGTGTCCATGTAGTACCATCCACAGCAAACTCATGGTGATCTTTAGGCTATCCATGTGGGCCATCTTCAGCAGCAGCATGTGATTGTTTTAATAGGATGTACATTGTGTGCAGAGTGCAAACAGACTCTGGCAGAACTAGCTATGTCAGCATAACTAAAAGGGAGAATCAGAAGGAAACACATGAAGGCACCCTGCGACAAAGTGTCTAGCCTTATGTCCCATTAAAGGCTTGACTAAACAAATAGGTTTTCAGCCAAGTCTTCAAGATTGAGACTGTGTCCCGAACACCAACTGGAAGGCTGTTCCATAACTATGGGCCTTTGTAAGTGAAACTTCTGACCCCTGATGTAACCTTTATTATAGGTACAAACAAAGAGCCTGCACCTTTTGATCGAAGTACAAGAGGTCAGGTACTGTAGTGGGAGATCATTCAGTGCTTTGTAGGGCATTACTAGTATTTTAAAATCAATGCAATATTTCACTGGGAGCCAGTGCAGTGTGCATAAGTTATAGTCATTTCTTCTGGTTCTAGTAAAGACCCTGGCTGCTGCATTCTGGACTAACTGGGGATTGTTTATGCACCTACTGAAACATATAGGCAGCAAGGCATTACAATAGTCCAACTTTTTCTGCCTCATGTAGTGACATTATATGTTTCATCTTGGTAATATTTCTAAGATGAAAAAAGGCTATTGTGGTAATATTACCTACATGAGCTTCAAATGAGAGACTGAAGTCAATAATCACACCAAGTTCTTTCAATGCTGCACATCATATACCTCAAAGGCCATCTATAGTTATTACATCATCAGAAAGCTTGCTTCTAGCTGCCTGTGGTCCTTTTCATGTAACATTGTTAATATGATTCACTCATGCTGGTTTCACCTTTACAACATTAGGAGGACTGTTCCACCTAGATACCACACATACCACTCATGTGCTTCTTAAGTTTCTCATCATTCCAAGACTGGACTATTGCAACTCGGTCCTGGCAGGTCTGCCATCTGACCTCTGCAACTAATCAAGAGTGCAGCTGCATGACTTGTTTTCAACCTTCCCAAGTTCACCCACACTACCCCATTGCTTTGCTCCCTCCACTGGCTTCCTATAGCTCCCTGCTTTATATTTAAAACACTGACGCTTGCTTACAAAGACAAAAACAGCCCAGCACCCACGTTAAATCACTTATCACACCCTACTCTCAGTTGGACCCACCATCTTTCAGGATACAAAGAAGACATGGCTCTTTTCATCAAGGCTCCTCTCTGTCCTGGAAGCTAGGTGGTGGAATAAACTTCCCCTGACCATCAGAGAGTCACTGGCTTAAACCAATAACTAAAGCCCTACCTTTTCACCAAATGCTTAAATTAGCAGTTTGTTATTTAAAAACATCTGTCTTGTGTTTTTCATACTGTACTAACCTCCTGAAATGTAAATGTAGATGTAGGTGGTGCAGCAGATAGGGGAGAAATTCAGCCAGGCACAGTTGGGCTTTTTTGGCAAAGCTGAGTTAAGTCAATGATTCTCCCTAGCAGAACTGAATGGCCGTCTGTGACAAGAAGCACTCACTCATGACTGGCCTCGTGGGCTACTATATAGATAGCGTTTATAGATAGCGTTTATTGTCATTGTATTTCTACAATGAAATGAATGGAATGACGGGTCACATCTTCCCCCTATAAGGAGAGAAGAGGTCCTTAAAGCAGCCATGCAAGGCGCT
>CM074946.1:2569218-2587047 GCA_037577455.1 Pangasius macronema
GGGTCTGTGGCAGGCCATGGACAGACATGTAGAAACATATCCCAATGAATTGTTCTATTTCATCATATGTTACATTCAGTGGTTTGGTGACATCACACTCAGAGCATACAAGTTAGTTTAGCTGATAGTTTCATTGATTACATCTCTATGAAGAAAGCAGCAGAAGTATTCCATTGGTTCTGATAGCCCAACAGATTCAGGGAGGGTGCCTTTCCATTTCAGAATTGATGGCTTACTTCTGTTGGTGTGCCACTTCAGGTGTTCCACTTTTTGGAACAATCCTGGTCCATCCTTCCTCACTATTCCACCTTGTGAAATGTATAATAAGGATTCTCATCGTAAATATTTATGATGGAATGCTATTATAAATAAACAATGCAAGAACAATGCATTAAATGTCACATCAACAAGGAAGTTCAGACCCACCGTCATTGATACTGTACACCCTCTTTTTTTGAGTTTGGTTTATCCATTTCTGATGATCACCTGTAACATGAAGTGGCATTGCAACCATTCTTCAAATAACTTATATTCTTATATAAATGCACCTACATACATACTTGCCCAAATCACACAATTTTGTTCAAGCCGTACCTCCACTCCTGCACAGATGTGACCACCCCAAGCTGGTACCTGTACCTGCTGTACATACACACACACCCTACTGGGTAAAATTCTATACCTGTCTCCTCTGGCTCTGGTTCTGTGTCTGAATCCGATCACTGATCTCATCCATTATCCAATGTCATTCTCCTCATCACTGCTCACAACCGCATCCTCACTCTCCTCTGGCGGAAGAACTCTTTCTCCTTCCCTCTACCATAGAAGAATGCTACGTTCATCTTATTAGAATGAAAACAATGGCTATATAGTCAAAATAACACAAAATGTATGAGATTACAATTCCAATTACTACATTTTCCAGACTGTAAGTTGCAGAGGTTTTTTGCCAGCTAGTAAGCATGTAAAGGTTATATCTTTTAAAAAGGGATTACAGTTGTTTAAAGTGTACACAAGTATGTGGATGGATTTACTCACTTAAAAATACATGCAAAAATTAGATCCAAACATGTTTTGGGTGAAGTATCTTTTTAATTCTTTATCTCGAATTCTTAATTCTTTCTCTTGAAACATAAAATTAAGAAAAAAACTTTCAATGTGAAAAAATGTAAATATACTAGGGTTAGGGTTAGAGAAGCCTAGTGTGGTATGTACATTCATTTCATGCATTCAAGCTCCCTTCGCTATCTGGTTGTTGACGTTCGGCAACACGCAGTGTTGAGTGGAACATCTGGCTTGACTGAAGCTGGCAGAATTAAAGTGTGTTTTATCACCTTGTTTACCAGTTTCTTACGGCTACACTACACAGCAGCACTCATCAGTTTGTGTTTTTAAAGTTGTTTTCAAGTCTGTGAGCTTTAAGATTGTTAAAGTTTGTCTTTGTTTTTAATAAAGAGTTTATCAAGGGCATGATTGTTGGAATCCTTACAGTTGTGGATGATGTGATGACCCTATTCCATGTGACTGCAGTGATATGGCCCTTGTAATAGATGAAGAAATCATTCTGCTCAATCTTGGTGATGTACCAAATGCTTTTGTAAACTTGATGGGACTGTGGTATGCACTAAACATAAGCTACTGTAAAAAAAACACCAAATCAAATACACCTCTGAGGTCATTTGGAGGCTGTTCATGGACATTGGAGCTGATGCAGTGCAAGAGTACATTCCCTTAAAAACAAACTGCTGAAGTAGAGATGGGTGCTATGCATTTCTACTAAAAGAGATTTCATGTGTTATTTCAAAATGTAATTTTTTAGTTAAAAGTGTTATTTCACATTTTTACAGTTTCCATCCATCAAGGGCATGACTTCCATTTTTTTTCATATTTTCATAGTTTTACATATATTTTCACCTTTAAACTTTGGGCAATTGAAATGTCATTTTATTAAGCAAAAAGAGATTTCTGCTTATTTTTTTCTGTTAATTTTGAGAAATTATTTATTTTAATCATTAATTATTTATTTAATATTATCAAATTATTAATTTAATCTAGATTTTTTTTTACACTTTTAATAGATTTATTTTTTACTCAGAAGAAGGTAATTTTTTTTTGTCCACAAACATTCAAGATTTGACTTTTTGTTATATAAAGAGTTAAAACAAAGACTAGCTGTTGAAGGTCTGTCCTTTACATTTGTTCATTTGTAGGGAAAACAACTGATAATCAAGTCTTTATTAAAGAAAAATGTGTTTTAATTTATTTAGTTGCACTTGCTAATGTAAGTTAAGAAAATATGCCACATTAAGTAAAATGAACTTGAACTTTGGTACAGAAAACTTGAAAAAGTAAGTTCAACTTACTTTTATAATGATATTTCAACTAAACTTTACTTGAAATAAGTAGCTGGGGCAATTATTTAATTATGTCAACAAAACTTTTTAAGTTGAAAATACTTAATATTCTAAATAAATACAGCTTGGCTGAGTCAAAGCAAAAAGACCACTCGATAAAGCTAGGTTGCGTGAACAAATTTTTTTTAAAGTGTATGCAACCAACTTTACCACACAAAATAAAACTTTAATAAACTTCAGACTAGATTTATAAAAATAGTAGAAAAGTTTAACAATGTCACAGTATTAATTCGAGGCTATCTTAATACCCTGAAAACGACTGGTTTCCTCCTCGTTCAAATGTCAGGTCTGTTCTTCCAGAATTGAATAATCTATGTTCAACACTTGATTTGCTTGATATATGAAGACACACACGTATCCAGATAAAGTTAAGTTTACATGATGGAAAAAAGACCGTACTCAACAGTCACATATCGATTACTAGTTAATTTCAAGGAATTAATTGTTTTTAATTATAATAAAGCCATTTTCTCCAACTAAATACAACAAAATATAATGATGTGAAATCAGGTATGTAATGGAAAATGAACCAGAACATTCTGACAGAGGATGCAAAAATAAAAATCATTTTTGAATGTTGGAATGAGGCAAATTCAACAAAGTTTTGGTATAAATTGGAATTAATGAAATACAAAATTAGAGGTTTAGCCATAAAACGAGTAAAAGAAATTGCAAAACATAAAAGAGAAAACAAAGAAAGAATTAAATGTGAAATCATAAACCTCTCTGGAAATTGCAGTTTAAGATCAAGAAGGGAAAAAGAAATCACTCGTATATCATCTAGACCAATCACATACCGCATCCTCATCCGGGTATCTCGGCTGTACACCGGCCTGCTAGTTAGCAAGATAGCTAAACACGAGAATGGGCCGTCGAATTTAAGCCAAAATAAGATTACAACAGTTTCTAATGCTTATTATATGCTTATTAGGTATTTAAAAGCAAATAAATAAATATCTCCAACAGTAATCATGGCTGAGTTGAGTGGTTGTTCGCTAGCGAAAATTAGCCGCACGCTAACGCTACTTAAACTGTAGAGCGGGTGTTTATGGGAGGTGTAGTTTTTAGTGCACTAGAATCGAAAAAAAAAGATAAATATATATATTTATATATAAGTATGGATCTTGCTTATATGTAGATATAGCGTTTAATTTAATGGCAAGCCAAACAGAAATATAAGAAAACGTTTACAATGGGGTTTTAAAAAAATGTCTGAATAAAAGGAACCGGTTTATTCACTTCCGCAGTTCTTTGCAGAGCCAATCAGCGCGTTGGTGCAAATTGAGTGACGTTTCTAACAGCCAATTATAGATGACTGTTGTTTCCCGATAGCCAATCACAAAGAGGCATGCGGCGAAAACATGACTTTCGATTTACAACGATACCTTTCGGAGAATAAAACTGTACATGGGTTGTGTTCATCTGAATTGGTAAGCAGTTAAAGTGTAACGTCTTCTTAAATTTTATTCATATATTTACGTTAGATTTCATGAATTTACGGATGTGTTGCAGAATACATTCGCGTTATCACCATTTGGCTAAGCGGCTAATCTCTGTTGACACGGAGGGTCATTTAACCAGTGGTTATTATTATGTAAAGAATAAAACAGTCATTGGCGTGCTGTTATGGGAAAATAATCAACGTGGGGTCATGAGATGAAATGGGGTTAATCTAACTGGTCCAAGGTTGATTATTTTTCTAACAACACGTCCTGAATGATTCATTCTTCAGCATCAGCATTATATCACAGCAATTTGCCAATAAAAACAACTTTTTATTTCCCTGCTGAAAAAAACAACAGAAGCCCTCATAGAATCAGTAATGGGTTTAATGGTCATAATGGGAATTGTATTGGTTTTAATTTGTTGCCTTATTGTTGTGTCGTACCATTAAGGACCAATAATGGTAATGGGTTTAATGGCAAGCTGATGGTTTGTAGTGGTATTTGTATTGGAATCCATTAGAACTTCTGTTTTTCCAGCAGGGTTGTTAATGAACGACAACGAAAGATGTTACTCGTGATGAAAGATCTTGCTCTGGACGTAAAATCTTACTTGTGACAAGCTTTTTACGAAAGATCGTATTTGTTACAAAAGATCTTACTCGTGGTGTAAGTAGCTGAGCTGGCTTCACTGGACATAACAGTAGCGTGTTAAATAATGTTTAATGCCATCTGTGAACCTACTTTTAATATTAGATTCCTTTAACATGCTTGCAGGCCACGATGAAGAAGAAGACGTTAGTGGTGTTTGATTTTGATCACACGCTGGTGGACAGGAACAGTGACACGTGGGTGATCGGATGCACACCTGAGCAGAGCTTACCTGCCTGGCTCGAGAATTCCTACCAGAGAGGACGCTGGACCGAGTACATGGGTCGAGTGTTTACGTACATCGGAGAGCGGTCTGTCCATCCGGACGCCATACGGGAGCTCATGCAGACGATCCCGTTCACGGACGGAATGATCGAGCTGCTGAAGTTCATCCGTCAAAACCATAGCGACATCGATTGCATTATCGTCTCAGATTCCAACACTCTGTTCATAGAGTGGATTTTAGAAGCCGGCGACGTGACAAGTGCCATCCATAGCGTCTTCTCGAACCCGGCCAGTGTTGACCCGCGCGGGTACATCGAAGTCCGCTGCTTTCATTCGCACTCCTGCGAGCGTTGTCCGGTTAACATGTGCAAGCAGAAAGTGTTGACTGATTTTCGAGACAGGCAGGCGGACACTGGCGTCCATTACCACACTGTGTGTTACGTAGGAGACGGAACTAATGATTTCTGTCCCATTAAGGTTTTAAATGAAGGGGATATCGCGATGCCACGTAAAGGGTACAGCCTTGAAAAACTTCTGGCCAAAAGCAGGAGCGAAAGTAACAGTCCTAAGGTGCAGGTGATTCCTTGGAGCAGCGGGACTGAAATACTAAACCAGCTGAAAATCCTCCAGAAACAGGCTGAACTATTTTAAAACATTAAAACTCAAGGGCTGCTAGAACCTTTACGGCGTAAGAGCCATTAAAAATAGCCTCAAGATATAGTCAGAAGAATACGATCGAAAATGTTTACATTTATTCATATGTCAGGTGTTTTTATCAGAGAAGCGGATTAGTCACTGCTCTTACAATTCTCCGGTTTAAAGGAAACCTTTACCGTGAAACACTTTAAATCTCTTTGGAGTAAAATATCTGATTGATTTGTTGCTCGATGCTGTATTTTTTTGCATTTTGTCACAGAGGGATATTGTTATAGCAAGCGCAGTCACTAATGGAGTTTTATAGTAAGCACTTATTTTTCTCACTCACCGTTTTTCCGAGTCACACGAAGGAGAAATCTGGCGTAAATGTAGCGGTTGGTGCAAATACAGGACTCTAAGTCCCAGAATGCAATGCAGCTACATGACACGGTTGTGCTGAGGGATGATGGTGGTATTAGCGTGAAATATTGAAGCTTTGGAAGATGATCTGTTTGAACAGATGAAGGGGTGAGAGAGCTGGACAGACTGAAGTACTAAAGCGCTGCTGCATCGCTCTCTTTCGGTAGAAATCAGGTGAGGGCGGAATCCCAATGCACCAGTAAAACTGCATTGTGGGTAATGCAGGAAATTGTTAACGCACAAGCTGATGAGTATGTCTGCTGTAGGTATGTAGCTTCTCAAATGATTTTATCCAGGAATATAAAGTGTGTGGGTTATAAAATGGTACTAATGAAAGGAATGACCTCGTCTCGTCCTCATCCTGTAGTCCACAAGTTTCCAAATGTGGTCTTTGTATCTCGAATCTGATTGGTCAGAAGGTGTTGATTAATTTCCTATAACAGCAGCTCTGACACTAGTTTATATGAATGCATGTGTAATCATTGAGATGGTGAAGGTTTCTGTAAGGAGATGTTTATTTAATATTTCTGGAAGAAGGAGTCTCCAGTGTCAGTGCTTTGTACCAGTCAGTTATATAATAATAATAATAATAATAATAATAATAATTATTATTATTATTATTATTATTATTATTATTATTATTATTTTATGAGATAAATAAATCTGTAACAGCATTTGTGGTTGTAATTGACATCACATTTTTAACAACAATAACAACAACAGTAATAATAATAATACATTTTCATGTATTTAATTAATACTTTATCCTTTATACTGATTAAATTAAGGTCTTTCACATATACGTAACCATTTGTTAATCTGTTTTATGATTGTCAATTATAATAAAGACAATGATTTTTATGATTGAATAATTATAAAGTGTTTATGGTTTATTTTTCTGCAATACAATTCAACAACAGCAATAATAATAAAAAATATATATATTAATTTTAATATTTAATGAATAGTTCGTGCTTTATATGGATTAAATGGTCATCTTTTCCATATATTCGGCCATTTTTGTAGGCTTTATGAGACTTCAGACCCAATTTCCCATGATTCGTCGATAAATGACGTAACGCGCATGCGCGGTTGAGAAACGCGTGTGTCAAACGTGAGCGAAGCAGAGCTGCAGCTCATCCAAAACGCAGATAGACATTAAGGCACAGAAGTAAGTGTTTTGCTGCTGAAATGTGATTTTTTTTTTAAATTATATTGTTTATATTTAGCTTTAGGTCCATGTGTGTTTTCGAGTAAATAACGCGTGTATGTAGCATGATATGAGATTTTATATCCACGTAGCGTGGATTCAACTGGATAGCATTTTAAGATTATTATATTCTCTTTTAGATATCCAGCTCTTTCAAATGAGTGAAAATAAATTATTTAAATGCTTTACTTTAAACAGAACAGTTCATCTGCTCCATGTGTATAACAGTTAGCGCTAACCAAGCTAAAACCTCCGCATGGCAACACAAAAAAACCCGGAAGTGCACATTTTAAGGCTTTTCCACTGTAAAAGTGCGAAAACTCTAAGAATTAACACGAACCTGACTTTAACTGTAAAGAGTTTCACCTTTTTGAGGTCTTTTTCCTCCACCACTTTGTAGCTGCTGAATGGTTTGGAGCCAAATCTCGTCGGCGGTGCAGAGTTATCGCGAGATCTGACGCGAGCTCGTCATTTTCAAAAATGGCGGACATCCAGTGCATGCGCGCGACTTGCACTGCCACTTGTGTACATGGATTTGTACTGAAAGTGTGCCTCGTTAATATTTATGTATTATATCATAATAGGATGACTCCAAATTATATTATTTTTTATAATAAACTGTATGTACATTGGGAAGAAATAAACCAAATACACAACCAAAAAAAAAGTTGTTCTTCCCTAATTCTTAAAAAAATAACCCGCTTAATAAATATCCCAAAATTAAATTATTAATTATCTGCTTAATTGTTACCACAGCTTGTGTGTTGTGGAGTTGAGAATTGGACAATAAACATAATGTCTCTAAGTATAACGTATAATAATCTAAATTTTTTAATATATAAAAAAAAAACAAATGCATTTCTAGTCAGTCCACTAATCTCTAGGACCTTTTGCTGTTTTTTGGTGAATTGTCTTACTTTAAATTAGGTCACATGTTAATATTTACCTTCTTTTTTTTAATTAATTTATTTTTTTAAAGTTATTATTATATTAGGGATGGCTGAAGAACAAGAAATGTCCCCGCTGGAAAAGAAGGTGACTGAACAGATAGAGGTGAGGCATACACTGATCCGGCTCCTTTACCATTGAGCTTTAAAATCCATATACACGTGTTAAATAATGCCCCCCTTCTTTCTTTCTTTTCAGTATTATTTCGGAGACCACAATCTCCCTCGAGACCGCTTTCTAAAGGAGCAGATACAGCTGGATGATGGCTGGGTTACTCTAGAGACGATGCTCAAGTTTAACAGGTACAAGACGCACGACGGCACCGAAAATTACACCGGATGGAATGGACAAAATAGCAGTCGTCATTATATAGCTTCGTATTTAATATCTCGAGAAAGTTAAAATCTGCCTTTATATTTATGATTAAAGATTAGACAGGGTTCTTTGCCTCATGTTTGGCTCGAGGAGTCTCTGGTAATACGCCGTTCTCACACGCGTTTGTCCCCACAGGCTAAAAAGTTTGACCTCGGACGCCGCGGTTATTGTCGAGGCTCTGCGAAAATCGAAAACGGGGCTGCTGGAGATCAGCGAGGATCAAACCAAGATCAGACGCAGCCCCAGCAAACCTCTGCCCGAGTACAACGAGGAGTACAAAGATTCCCTCAAACACAAATCTATATACATGGTGAGTGACTTGTGAGTGACTTGCCTAGGCCACGCCTCCTTTGCTGGAACTGACACGCCCCTATCTTATGCCATGCTAATGTATTTGATACAAAGTGAGAGATATGTTTTGACAAATCTACAACTATAGAGTTATTGTTTCACAGTTATGCATGGACTGTAGTGATCTTCAGGCATATCTCTGTACTTCCGGCTCCTGCTTTTAGGCCACTGAGATTTATCCGGGTCATGGCACCAATATAAACGTGTTAAACACTGAAATGTTATAAATATTATAAGTAATTCATTCGTGTCACTGCTGGAACTGCTTCCATTACAGGGGTGTTTAGCATGAACATCATTCTTTCCTAAATACCTGGATAGTAATTATTATTTTTGCTCTATTATCACTGCAGTTATGGCAGTTTTTTTTTTTTTTTTTTAAAAACATCATCGGTTTGCATGCCACACACACCGTACTAGGGTTTATGCTAACAGACAATCATTATCCCACAGAAAGGCTTTCCTTTGGACACGACGCTGGATGACATTAAAGACTGGCTCGCTGATAAAGGACACGTGGAGAACATTTACATGCGGAAAGGACCGCAGAAAACCTTCAAAGTAAGACTGCTGATTTAAAAAAAAATTTCCTTATGAAAAATGTACAGTAATGTGACTTCCTGTATCGGTGCTGCACGCTGCAATGGTAGTGTTAGTGTAGCTCCATGTCAAACTTCATAATTGACACAAAGCAGACGCTCCACAACATTTAATGTAACACTAAACAGATAAATAGGGTTTTTCTGACCTTTTTTGGTGGGGAAGGGGTAATTTATTGTTCTTGCTCTTTGCAGGGCTCCATCTTTGCAGTCTTGGAGTCAGAGGAGGCAGCCAAGGCCTTCGTTGCGAGAGACGATGTAAAACAATTCAAAGGAAATGACATGATCGTGCTCATCAAGTAAGTGATTTAAGCGTCGCGCTGTGTGTAAATACGTACGCCTCAGCGCACACGGTGTAAGGTCTGTGTGTTGTAGATGTGACGGAACGTTTGTTCTCAACTCCGGGAGCCGTGCTCTGTTGGTGCCGTGACCCGAGAGTAAAAAGTGTACAATCTCAGTTCATTGATTCACTATTCAGTGTGCTAACAAGAGGCGCTGGATTTATGCAACCTTTCCATAATACGTCACTAATAAATCATAAGAAGTGTGTTCTAATTGGCTAAAGTGCTAGTTTAATGTAATATCTGTTTATTGATTTATAGTGTATTTAAATTTTGCACTTGGAGCAGTATATACTGAATCATCACAGCTGTTCTCTCTGTTTAGGATTATAAAGCTGTAATAACCGTAAAAAATATTTTGAAAGATTTATATGCACATTATTGGTTCACATAAATCTGAACCTTTATCGTATCAATCAATTAGACTGATTATGTAAATGCAGATGGCTATATTGCTAAATAACTGCTATAAAGGTGTATATTATTCAGTTACAGATAAAGTGTAAATATGTTACATCCATAGGTTTATGAGATGGCTTTACTGTTTTAATGCTGTATTTCCTGTATATTTTGCTGCATATACACATTTTTGTTCATTACTGTGTGAGCTGAGCAATCAGATCTGAGTTTAGTCTTTGGCGGGCGTTGTTTAACCTCTGACCTCTTTGTGCAGAGACGACTACTTTGCTAAGAAAGCCGAGGAGAGGAAGCAGGGTCGGGCAGAAGCCAAGGCCAAAGCCAGGAGGTGAGAAACCAGAGCACGACACTGTACGTTAGGAATTGCTTTAGAGAGCCGGCAAGCGATTTGTCTCCTGCTGTCATCCAATAGCAATCACGGTAGACGGTATCTTTAGTCTCGCTCGCATCATCGATCAGAAAGGTGACTTGCTTTAGGCGTAGCATTTATAATGACTGCTTTGAAGCAGCGCTCAGGCTATAGAAGTCTGCCTGTGGGAAAGCCAGTTCACTGAAGGGGAAAGGACATAGGGACTTGTGACTTCACAAGGCTTTGTCTCGTGAGCCAATAGAAACAAAGAAGGCTGGACTGTGATCTCTCTGCCTGCAAAACGTAACGTAAATGCCACGTAAATGATATGTTCGCGCCCGTTTCACTGTCCCGTGCTGGTGTGTGGAATTTTAATGTCCTTCACTCTTCTAAGGGAACTGTTTTGATTTCAGTGAAAAAGAAGAGAAGCAGAAACAGGCTGAGAAGGAGGAGATGGTGAGTTTCTTTTCATTCATCAGAAGCACAGACATTAGTATTAGTTATAATCAGTGCGATCTCGCCTACACAATGGAGATTTGTACATAAGAGCTGCTGCTGTAATCGTAAAGACTGTCCTGTGCTCATCCTAGGACACTTTTATTCACAGTCTGCACAACACACTCTCTCCAGGTTGTCTGTACACTTCTACACCTGTGTATTGTAATGGTTTATAGTAAAGGGGTGGGGCTGGCAAACTGCTGACTTTTGTGTCAGAACGGCTCCCTCTTTAAAGCGTCTTTGTTTCCAGAAATCTCTGGAGGAGCAGAGAGGCTGCGTGCTGAAGTTCTCAGGTGAACTTGGTCAGGTTTCCCGAGAGGATTTCCACTGCATCTTCGCCGAGCACGCTCAGATCAAATGGATCGACTTCACCAGAGGCGCAAAAGAGGTGAGGCCTGCAGTGCATCGTTACATCACACCTACATAAACCTGCTGCTGCTGCTTTGTGAGTTACAGCTGGAGCGGAAAAGGATCGCGCTAGCAGTCATATACTTGCCGTAACATCCTCATTTTGCTCTTCCTATACTCAGGGCACCATCCTGTTCCGCTCGAATGCTAAGGAAGCCCTGCAGAAGGCTCAGGAAGCAGCCGGAGGCTCCGAGCTGAAGATTAAAGATAAAGTGGTGCAGTGGGAGGTGCTGGAGGGAGACGCCGAGCTGGAGACACTAAAGAAGATCATCGAGAGCCAGCAGGAATCGCTCAACAAACGCAAAGGAGGAAGAGGTCTCGTGCTAAGCTCAATAAGCTCACTCCATACACGGGCGAGCGTGGGGGGAGGAGTCTGCCGTGGTTAATTATTTAGAATCAAATATGAAATCAAGCTGAAAGTCACTGGATTATAGGGTCAGGTGGTGCAGAGTAAAGGGTTTACCCAAAATACGTTCACGGGAAACACTGACCACCTTTAAACCGAGGTAATGCAGAATAGCAACCGGTGATTGGACAACCAAGAAAATAAGGCGGGACTTATTTGGCTTGTTCATTCATCAGAGTACAAGTGAAGTATTGTATCAAAACTCTGTTCTTGTTTTTGACCCGCAGGAGGTCACAGGGGTCGCGGCCGAGGGCGGGGCGGCCGTAGGGACAGAGGAGGACGAGAGCAGGCGCACTTCCAGGGCAAGAAGACTAAATTTGACAGCGATGAAGATGGCGACGACGGCGAGGACGCAGGTAAGAAGGAGACGGGTCTCGCCGTCCAACACAGAATTACATCAGGAGTAAAACACGAGTCGTATGATGTTATAGGATAGTAATCAACGATAAGGTGGTGTGATGACGCAGACGTCATGCTACCACACTAAAATTGATTAGTTTCCTATAATGTCCGATCTGATGATATGTAATAGATTGGATTAGATGGAAGAAGGCGTTAAAGTATAAACATCCGCGACGTTAATGCGACCTGTACGACAAAGCGTGCATGTACACTGATTATTCTCTTCATCTCACACTCTGGAGTGACTTCCTGCATTTGTTTTTTTTTTTCTCTCTCTCTCTCTTCTTGATTCGTTCTTCCAGAACCCGCAGCGCCGAAAAAGAGAGCCCTGGAGTCCAACGGCACGGACGCCGACGCCCCAGCCTCCAAGCAGGCGAAAGAGGAGAACGGCTCTTAAACGCGGAGCTGCGACACGGCTTCCTTCACGCGTACTGTAAATATTCCCCACAGTTACAATCCGATATCTCTGGAAAAAAAAAAAAGTCCGCCGTGCCCGCTCACCTGCAGCTTCCCGTCTTCATGCGGAGCCTCGTACTGGACCGAGCGCTCGGCTGAACGTCATCATTTTTGCGGTTAATATTTCCGAAGGCGCGACGCGGCCCGAACGCGCTTCACATTGAACTTTGAAAAGGATTACAGGCAAACGGTCCTGATCCTCGTTTTGATTTTAATCAGCCAGTCGCACACATGATCGTACATCGTTGTACAAGCGAAATTTCCGCTATAATTGTACTACGTGAGAGTTTAGCTAACCTCGCACCAATCCACTCGCTGTTCGTGCTCCGCTACATCATCAATGTCTGTCGAGGGTTTGTGTCATTTCCCCTGAAGATCCAGCTCAGTTCAAATCTTCGTCTTTTAAGTGCCTGATGAAAGTGAAGGTCAGGAACAGTGAGGTGCTGATGGTTGCCGGTGGACAAATTTCTTTTAATTTCGAATCAAAACAAAGGCAGTTGTTGCGATCAGGTGTGTGATTGGCTGATGAAATAAACGTATCAAGCCCCGCCCTTTTCGACCCTCAGCAAAATCAGGACGACGACGTCATGTGTCCGGATTTCATTCTCATCCGGCGGCGACCGCGTGACCAACTTCATCACGGTTCAGTATCACATTGCTGTGTTTTTTTTAGAAAATGGTCACTGTTTAATCCATAAATTTGTCCATAATGAGGAAGACTGTAGGAGTGGAACGCAGTCTCCCAGTCGAACAGGCTTTTGTAATGTATCATATCAGGGCAACTCACTCACTCGCATTTCTCAAGAAAGAAAGCACGTAGACTTTCATGGATTCTGCGGACTGACCTCAGGACGGGGTTTCCTTACTCTCCAGCGGCTGCTTAGAAACACATTTCCTGACTTTACCATGGATTTCAGGCTTGATTTTGCTCGTACGCTGGATACATCTTCTCATTATGATCACAGAACTCAGAAACTGGTGTTAAAATGGCGTCTAAAGCCGTACATTATCTGCTATTAAGGCCAGAATGAAATCTTTTTTTTTTTTTTTCTTAATTAATTTGATCATTTTGTTCTGACTGAAGCGTCCGACTCCCAGGTGCCATTTTTAATTCACTTTTATTTTTTCCTTTAAACCCACCCCGAGGCACTCTGACATTTCTTTATACTTTATTTGTCCATGTGTGGTGCATTTAGCTCATTTCATATTTTTGAATTTGAATAAAAATGGGAAAAAGACAAAAGTTTTGGTTCGTGTTCCTCATTCCGCAGGGTCGATCGGATCACAGACGCAAATTCCACCATGACCATCTCCTTATTTATCAGTTTCTTCTTATTATTATTCATCTTAAACCCCATGGTTTCTTATATTATTGGTATAGACATTAAAATCTTGGGTATTAGATGATACTCATCTGATATTTTGTTCTTTAAAAGCTACTAAGCTTTCAAATGATTTGTTTCTTACTGAAGCGTAAAAAATACGTAGCTAATAAAACAAATACTAAATTGTAAGTAAAGCATCCTCATGAACAGAAGAAGGAATTTAAGGAATAAGAGAAGAGAGACTTTATTTAAAAAATGGGAGTGTTATGAGGTGACATCACATTTTCTGGACAGTTCAATAAGTCAAGGAATAAGGACACAATACGTGTAAGTTTACAAAAAAAAAGAAAAAAACTTGCATCAGATCATAAAAATGAGCAAACAAGGACAGTCCTGACTAAACAAGTCGCTTAAAGGTGCACTAGGTAAGATTTTTGCCTGGAGTTCAGTAAGATTTGAATGATACTCATTGACTCCGCCCCCATTTCTACCCACGTACACAAAGCTCCACCCCAAAACCTATCAACTAGTTTGCATGCTACGATGGGAGTTACGATGAGCAAGGATCGTCGTCACCACTTTCAAGCGCACTCGGACATTCCGCTGCTTGAAATCCGAGCTACAACTCCATAAACGTGTGGATAATGATTTAGGAGGATGTGAAGAAGTGGAGGGGGCGTGGCTATAAAATGACTGACAGGAGGCCAATCCAAATCCAAGCAGGAAGGGAAGTCAGATCAGATTTCCGGGTTTTTTTTTTTTCCCAGCTATATAATGCACATATTCCGAGACGAAGACTTAAACTCTTTTTATTACTATTATTATTATTTCTACAGAATTTCCACATTATCTGAAGAAGAAATGAAACATACCGCACCTTTAAAAGTAGTAAGCTATTTTTCAACCTATTGGGGACCAAAAATGAATTTCATTCAAACACAGAGTAACAGAAATGTCTAATATTTCCAAGTTTGCTACATCACTTCTAATAAAATGCGGCAGAGTTTTTGTATCGTTCGCTTTATGTTTCATGTAACATACGCACAGGAGTGTGTGCACGTCCCTGTGGAGCACTAGATGGCGATGTTGCTCCAGCTATCTTTGTGTTAACAATATCAATATCACCTTGTAAAAAAAAATGTACTGGAATACTCTATACTACACACTATTACTCCTAGTAGCATGCAGCACACTATTATTATTATTATTATTATTATTATTATTATTACTACTGATCCTAGGGTCACATGACCACCTGTTATACTGCCTCATGTTTACTTGTGTAATGGTTTAACCACAAAAATGTGTAATCCTGTAACGCCAGTTTACACGCTTTAAATATATATTTTATGATGACGTACGCCTTGATTTATTTAATATTAAATACCTTAAATGAGATGCTTAATTAGAGGAAAGAGGATAAAGGAGAAGAAAATAAAAGGGGGAAACAGTAACGAGAGAAGGGATAGAGAACGTGCAATGCAGCTAAACCTCATGCTGATAAACTGGAGGCTGTACTTCATTGCTTTCGTTACTTGTTAGCTACATCATTTAGCCTTGTGCAAAACTAAAGACACCCCCCACCTTTTAAAAAGAGATAAAAAGAAATCTATTTGCATTTCTTCATTATCTTTTTAACGGTTTCTTTAATATCAAGACTCTTTGCTCAGGATTGAGCAAAATCGTTGCAGCATCTTGACACACACCTTCTTCCTTTTTTTTTTTTTTCCTTTTTCCCTTCTTCCTTTTGATCCTAACACTCATATTGTGCCATTTGGCCTCTTTTTTGTTTTTTTTTTTGTTTTTTTTGTATCCTTGATCTGTGCCGTTTCCGGTTTCTTTCTAGCTCTCAGCATTCTGCCGGAGTTTCCTCTTGTATTTCTGATCCTGAAATGGAAATAGAGTCACACAGCCCTAGCATCAAAGCCTGTTCATGTCATAGCTGTATGCTCGGATTTGCTCTGCTAAACGAATACATGTGAATGTAGTCAGAGATATTAAATGCAAGTGAATAAAAGAAAAAAGAGAGATAAAATCTAAATTAAAAAGCAAAGTCAAAATTGATTTGGAAATTCGGCTGCGTCTTAAACATATTAATAGAGGCAGAGTAATGAAGGGAGGCCTTTAGGTGTGTGTGTGTGTGTGTGTGTGTGTGTGTTAGGGAGAGGTAGAGGAAGGCTTATGTCCTCTGTTGTAGGTCATCACTCTGAATGTGATCTGTTTTTCGAACAGCTCACCAGTTTTCTTCAGGCTGATGTCGTGACTCCATCTTTTCCCCCTCCCTGTTCTGAACAAATGATTCATCCATGGAAATGTAAACGGATTTTTAAAAAAAATAATCATTTTTGATCTTTGGTTTTCACGTGATATTTTCTTCCCCCCCTCATTATCCCAGAAGAATTCTCTTCTGCATCATCGTTTATTTGGCAACCTTCTTCCTTCAGGGTTTAGATGATGGTCTATTAATACAAAGCTTCAAAACCTAGAGGCTGTTTCAATCCCTGAAGCCAAATGTCTATAGGGTACTTCTACAGAACCTAAAATATGAAGTCTTGATCGTTTATGGAAATGGACAGAATTTATAAAAAAAAAAAACAATCCATTAATCACCTGTAGCTTCACACATCCATCCTAGAAGTAACATCACAGCCTCACAGCTCCAGGGTCCCCGGGTTCTAGCTTAAGCTCACAGGATATTCCAGATTTCCCATGTTCTCACATCTGTGTGGGTTTCTTCTGGGGTTCTCCATTTTCCTCTAACTTCCCAAACACATGCCAGTAGGTGTATCGGCTATGATAAACTGCCTCTAGTGCTGAACGAGTGTGTGACTGGTGCACTAAAATGGACTAGAATCTGAGCCAGGTTCTGAGATAGACTCCAGATCCACCACATGTTCCTGGGAAGTTCCTGGGATGTTCCTGGGATAGACTCCAGATCCACCCCAACCCTGACCAGGATGAAGCGCTTACTGAAGATGAAGGAATGAAAAACGCAGGTGTTTGAGCTCTCATTATGGCTGGGATTAATACAGAGTTTAATAAGAATATTTCTGGTACTGATGGACTGTGTATAATCCGGATTATATAGTCTGATATACCCAGTAACTCGATATTTCTTCCTGTATAAATAGAGTACTGAATTACACTTTCAATGAGTCCTAGTACAAGTAAATAGTAGACTGTTGGATTAACATATAGCTAGCTAAATGATGTTAGAGCACAAGGCAAAACCTCCACCGACTGTATATGAAAACCCTTATACAGTGAGCATGACCATAACTGGTTATGAGGATTCTACAATCTGGATCTCAGTAATCTGGATCTCCTCCTATATAGCCACCAGTTGTCACCTTCAGTATGGAAAAACACAATGTCTGGATGCAGAATGTAGCCTGCTATTCGGAAAAACGTCTAAATCCCAATCAGCAATGTACTGTTTCTCCATCTCGGAGTAACACATCAACACACAACTGACATACGTAGCTAAGATACACTATACTGCCAAAAGTCTGTGGACACCTGACCATCACATTCATATGTGGTTTTTGAACATCCCTTCGCTGTTATAATCCACTCTTCTGGGAAGGCTTTCCACTAGATTTTGGAGCGTGGCTGTGGGGATTTGTGTTCATTCAGCCACAGTGAAGTCAGGCGCTGATGTCCGACAAGAAGACCTTGGGTGCAATCAGCATTCCAATTCATCCCAAAGGTGTTCAGTGTGGTTGAGGTCAGGGCTCTGTGCAGGACACTCGAGTTCCTCCACACCAACCTTGGCAAGCCATGTCTTCATGGACCTGGGTTTGTGCACAGGGGCATCGTCATACTGGTACAGGTTTGGGCCTCTTAGTTCCAGTGAAGGTAAAATTGTAATGCTACAGTGTACAGAGACATACTATATAATTGTGTGCTTCCAACTTTGGGGAAGACCGACATATGGGTGTGATGGTCAGGTGTCC
>CM074946.1:2600725-2612177 GCA_037577455.1 Pangasius macronema
CCCGTGACGGCTCGCCATCAATTAGTCTGATTACACATTTAATTCAGAGCGCGGTCACGCTGAAGGCGTTCCCATAGTGTTTCGACGCAGCTCAAGTTCCTGAAGGGGAACTTACTGATTGTTGAAGTGCTAAAATTGGAGACTCCTTCCATAAATGGAAAATTACAGAAAACTTGAACTTATTGCTATATCTTTTTGATGTAATCTGTAAATTTCTCTTGCATCTCTAGTGCTCTGCTTCGGGTAAGTGAATAAAAAAAGTGCGTGAGCTGTGATAAGGAACGAGTGATAAGGAATTTTATCTCTCGGCCTGGTTCTGCTGATGTTTGGCTCCTTCACTCTGACTCAGCAGTGATGGAACACTGCGATTCCACCTGCAGAGACAGACGTGAAGGAGGGAGGAGAGGGAGAATAGGTGGCTGATGGGAGCAGGGAGACAGATGATGAGGTTTGGATTGAGATGGAGCGTGTGAAGCGGAGATAAATGGAGGGGAGGCTGGATGGAGGGACTGAGGGAGGGATGGTGAACATGGCTGTATCCACTTCATATTTCATTGATCTTTCCTGATTACCGTGTAAAAAAAAATGTGTGTGTGTGTGTGTGTGTGTGAGAGAGAGAGAGAGTGTGCGTGTGTGTTGCCTGCCTATTTGATTATTTGTTTGAGGCTGTGTGATGTGATTTTCTCAGTTTCTATTCTCGCCTTAAAATAAAATATATTTATTTCTCTCTCTCTCTCTCTCTCTCTCTCTCTCTCTCTCTCTCTCTCTCACACACACACACACACACACACACACACACACTATCTATCTACCTATCTATCTGTTTTGTGCTAGCAGTTTGTTTATTTATATATATAATTTATGTATATTGTATACAGCAAGCTTGAGTTCTTTTCATGTCAATCTATATCCGTTTCTCTAAAAGATGTTATTTAATACTTTCAAATGAAATCCTTTTGCAGCTAAGTATATATCATAAATTAACCCACAAAAGCAAAAAGGCACAGAAACCCCAACATTTTTCCTGCATAAAGAACTGCTGATTCTATGAATACGCAAATTTAAAATGACTCCAATCCAACACTCCTTGGCTTACTATAAAATGGGCCTGCATTTGCATACTGGAATCTGATTGGATCTTATATTTTATGACACCATAACATTAGCATCTGTTATATCTTTGATGCTAAATCAGATGTTCAGCTTCAAGACTGCACCAAAACTACTGCATTAACACTTTTTATACTTTGACCATCTGCAAAGTTAATTTCCCCTGAAAGGATTTAATCATGAAATAAAACAGTTTATATAAAGTTTAGGATATCTTACAATAAAAATGATGGCTTCATCAATTCGCCGATGCTGTGCCAATAGAGCTTACTAAACAGAACCGGTTGTGGCTCTGTGTCCAATACAAGGACACACACTGAAGGTTCAAATTTCAGCATTGAGGATAATTCCTCTTATACCAATTCTTTTATGTAGTAAAGTGTTAAATACATTTCATCCATTTACAGATACATCTAATGTTGTGGACCGTACTTGAAACATGTTTGTTCCTGTTATCACTTATGTTATAGCAGCTATAAATTGTCATTCTCTCACCAGCCTCTGTCTTATTTCTCTCTCTCTCTCTCTCTCTCTCTCTCGAAGTTAATATGAAGAAACCACAAAAGCACAAACTCTTCTATCCTGAAGACTTTCCCATGTTGAAAAGCTTTACCTCTGATTTTTACAAACACTGACACTGGAGACTCCTTCCATAATGTTAAATAAACGTGTCTATGTTATATGTGTTATAATACATTTTTTTAAAAATTGCATTTATTTTTAGGCTTAGATTATTTGGAACATTCACAATATATAAATTATAAATGATATCAGAACAAGTAGATTGTCATGTAATGAATGTATATTCGTGCAAACAATGCACAAAGAACACAAAAAGAATACAAAAGAAATTGAGGATATACTTTGTGTGTGTGTGTGTGTGTGTGTGTGTGTGTGTGTGATTGCATGCAGGTGTGCACAATCAAAAGTCAGGTGATTGATAGTGAGGTAGTGTGAGTGTGTGTGTTGAGGGAAATGGAGTCTGGGGCAGCCATGTTTGGGAGACCGCGGTGCATGTTGGGAAATGGAGTCACTAGTCACTGGATTGACCTGACATGGATATTTATTTGCAATATTTACAATATTTACTGTTGCATAATTACTATATTTAATTGAATTTAATTCAGTTTAAACCAAGTGCAATTAAAAAACAGAAATAAGCCTGACTCACTTGTCTTCTTTTCCATCACTCTCTCCTCAGTAAAGTAGTGTGTTGGGCAGATTAGTGTACATATATGAACATTTGTCAGTTAACACATTCACGCCTACACAGCATACAGTATGAGCCTCTATCAGGAAACACATAGTGCATTAAGCTGAAGACTATTAAGACTCTTCTGGGCTCCTCTGCGCCGTATAAACGAGTTGTTCCTATTAACTCCATCAACCCTGACCGTATTTGATGGCTACTAAAGAGCTGTGTAATTGAGAGATGTGCCACTCCAGTCCATTTTACAGTCTGCTAGATACTGAAAGTGGGAACGTAGGGATGCAGTGGTTTTTACTAACATGATTTTATTCAAGAGAACATGAACATTTATCAACATGATCTTGTGCTCTTTCTGAAAGAATGCACCTATCATCCTACCACTGATTATTTCATTACAGTGGCATCTGTCAAGAGGTGGGGTATATTAGGCAGCAAGTGAACAGTCAGTTCTTGAAGTTGATGTGTTGGATGCAGGAAAAATGGGCAAGCATAAGGATCTGAGCAACTTTGACAAGGGCCAAATTGGAGGAGGTACTGTATGTGTACACTTGGATGGGTTAAATGCAGCACACAAATTCCGAGGATGGGTCACCATACTTGGCCACAAGACACTTCACTATTCACTATTCATGTGGGTTTCCTCCGGGTTCTCCGGCTTCCTCCCACCACCCAAAAACATTCCAACTGTCATCCCATTCAGGGTGTATTCCCACCTCAAGCCCAGTGTTCCTAGGATAGGCTTTGGATCTAGTGCAACCGTGATGATGAATGTAATGGACTATTCCCTCATGCACTAAAAGCATGAACGAGGGATGAAAAACTAAAAACAAAAACTGAATCTTTTACTAGACACAGGAATAAAATGGTAACAAGACCACTGGTTTAAAGGGCTGGACTGGTGTAAGTGCAACATCTTTGCAGACACGTCATAAAAGTAGCGTTATATCATTAAGTCTGGGTTTCAATCCAGTCTCTCTCTCTCTTTTTCCTTCTCTCTGAACATATTTTTTGATGTGTTGCCTGAAATATTCTTCCAGAAACACATACAACTAATTCTCTTATTCCTTTAGTGCCTTCAGGCTAAAGCAACTAAAGTGGCGTCTCTTCGTTCCGGCCACTCTGGAGAGACATGAGGAATAAAAGTATGTTCGTGCTGCTTTGAAAAAGCCACACAGTGCTGCAAGGCATAAGCTATTGGAATACTCACGCCATAATACCACACACAATTCACTCGAAATGTAGCCTTTATGTAAAACCATGACTCATAAAGAGCTAATAGAGAGTGCTGGTGCCTCTGTTTTGGTGTCCCAGTTTATACTGTTAATGTCTCGCCAGATTATCAAGGGCATTGCATCCTAATTACTTTATGAAGATCTGATTACAGCCAAAACATATAGATATGGTGGAATAATCTAGCTAGGAGTAGCTAGGAATCTAGCAATAATCCTACTAATTTTACCATATGAATTTGTGGATTTGTGCTGCTAAGAGTGAGCATAACACCATAATTAAAAGGTGGATGAGGTTGAAATTTGTCTTAGATTTGCCATAGTTTAGCAGTCTGTAGTGGCTCTTTTAACCTGAGAACACAGGTCAGTATTTTGTATCTAATAATTTGGCTACATTAGCAAAATCGGCAAGTTGTTTATTTTCTATAAAGACAAAGTTGTTGCTTGCCTAAAAATATGGCTATCTGTTTTATGCCGTATGGGTACATGCCAGACAAGCTTTTCTTCAAACAAACTTCTTCGTCTTTTCTATCAGTTTGCTATAATTTTTAAGAGTTGTATAAAACTTTGTACCCCATAATTTAGGCATATAAGGAATAAGATGATGTCTGGTAATTCTAGCATTAGAAAAAACAGGATAACATGATGCTAATATAACATTTTAGTAAACATGTCAAACCCAAATACTGGCTAGTCCAATAAACAGCATTATAGTTAACAAGCTACTTCACAAACTATCAATATAGAACACAGAATAAACCACAAAATAGCACCATGATAAACAGATAAGCACAGACTAATGCTAAAGGAAACAAGATCATTTAAACTAGCATTATAGTAAATATTCTTACTCGCAGCTTATAGTAGATAAACTAAGGCATGAACAAGATTTTTTTGGTACAATAGTACAATAGTTTGAACTTAAACCTCAAACGTATAGTACGCATGCTAAACCACAAGCTAGCATTATAGAAATCAAGCTAAACCATAAACTATTTTTTTATAAAACAGGCAACTATTGATATAGTACACAGGCTATGCCTCAAAGTAGCATTATGGAAAACAGGCTAAACCACAAGTTAGCACCCAACTTGCTAACCATGGGGTATTGTTATAGTATACAGTATAATTTTAGCTAGCATTATAGTGAACATGCTAATCCATGAACTGCTGTCTCAGTAGGCAAGCTAGATATGAGTTATCGCTGGAGTAAACAAGCTAACCAAACACTAGCTAACTAGTAAACTGGCTAACCTAGAAACTAGCATTATAGTAAACAAGCTAATTGACAACTGAAGAACTGTATGCAGGTAGTGATTACATTTTGTGTGTGTGTGTGTGTGTGTGTGTGTGTGTGTGTGTGGTGTGTGTGTGTGTGTGTGTGTGTGTATAAGTAATAACTGCCTTAATGAGGAACATCATCATTGAGTGTGTGTTCAACCTGTGTCCTAATCCTCTTGCTTGTGTAAGGAAGCAGAACTGATGACAGAGTGCATTTTGAACGACCCATTTTAGGAAACGTCCTCAGAGAGGCACACAAGCCGTGGGCCGATAATTTTGTTGCCATGACAACACAATGAATCAGTAGGGCACACTGGTATCCTCTTAATGACGGTAACTGTTGTAATCATGCTGTGATATTAATAAACTGATGAGAGCCATTGTGCGAGTGCCTTTTCTGTTTTTGTGTGCCTCTATCTGCCTTGAGGGTGCGTGTGACATAGAAAAAGAGACACGTGCATATTTGTATCCGTGTGTGTACGATTCACATGTTACATGGGGTTTATGGTAGTGTTGCTGGTGTTGTTAATGTGCTTAGTGGCTGTGTTAGTGGTGTAATTGAGGTCATTGGTGATCCTGTTTGTGGTCAGTCTTTTATGTATAGTGGTGTGATTTGGTGATGGTGGTGTTAGTGGGGCTGTTGGTGTTGTGGTTTGGTGGTGTTAATGCAGTCGGTGTTAGTGAGGTTACTGATGTCGTGTGAATGGTGTTAATGGAGCTGTTGGTGGTGCTGTAGTTTTTGGTCTTGTGGTTTCTCTGCAATTGTGCCATTGTGGTTTTGGTGGTGTTATTGGAGGTAGCTGGGCTCCTGGTGTTGTGGTTTTGGTAGTGCTGGTATAGTTGTTCGTCCTTTGGTTTTGTGGTGTTGGTTGAGTTGTGGGTATTAGTGGGGTTTTGCTGTTGTGGTTTTGTTGGTGTTACTGAAGTTCTTGGTGTTAGTAGGGTTGTTGATTTTGTGGTGTTGGTGTAGTTGTTGTTAGCGTGTCGGTCGGTGTTGGTGGTATTACTGGAGTTGTTGGTGTTAGTGGGGTTGGTGGTGTTATTGGAGTTGTTGTGTTAGCATTGTTGTTGTGGTATTTGTGTAGATCAATTGCACTCACTTTGGTTTTGACAAAGTTGTTGGTGTTGTGGCTATGGTAGTGTTAGTAGGGTTGATTTTGTCTGTTTTTTGATACTGTTGGTGGAGTTAATGGTGCTAGTGGGGTTGTTCATGTAGTTTTGGTCAAGTTGATGGTGCTGTAGTTTTGATGGTATTGGTGAAGCTGATGGTGTTGTGATTTTGATGGTGTTGGTTGGGTTGTTAGTAGTGGTGATATAAGTGGAGTTGTTGGTGTTGTGGTTGTGGTGCTGTTGGTGGAGTTGTTGCTGTTTTGTTGGTGGTTGGTCGGTGTCTGATTGACACTTTGCAATGTCTTTGTCTTGTAGAAAAACATGCTTTGAATTTCCACTCCATTGCCTGCATTGGGAATGTGAAGTGTGTGATCCTCCTGTTTGCATAGTAATGAGCAGCGTATGGCTGTCTAAAGCGCTGCATGTAGCCTCTGGCCTGCTCTGTGTTCAGCCCACAAAGAGCAAATTAACCCCCTGCTGAGTGAATCAGTACTTCCTCTCCATCTGAAATCTCAGGCTTATACATGGGATTAATTGTGTCGGGTTTTTCTTACAATTTCCTCACTCCCCATGATTGTGCACTTTCAAGTTCAGACCCCAGGGAGAGACAATCATACACATCCTATGATGAATAAAATTCCTAAAACGTCATTTTAAAGAGCATGAAATGTGTCATGTTCTATAACTTCTGTAGCAGCATTTCCCACCACAAATAATCACCATACAACAGCAACACTAATAACTCTCTTTATCATCGTTTTATTATCTTTTTCGCCATACATCTGTCTTGGGTTGCTTGCATTTTGTGTTTATCTTTGCGAAAAGTCCTTGGGTTTTGGAAAGGCACTAAATAAATTAAACATGTTACTGTTGCTTCCTGTTTCTCACACATGCACACAGAAAGATGCATTGCCTCTTTATTCACATAAACACACAGGTGTATATATATATGACCTGCCCATAGCCAGGCACATCATGTGGGACTCTGTAATAAACCATCATCATGTTGGGAAGAAACGTCACCCCCGTCTTCATTAAAATGATAATGGAGGCCGCAGGAAGTGCAATTAAAGTGACAGTAACCTGGTTGTTTCAAGCTTGCTTTGTCTCACAAAGAAAAATGGTAGTGAATGTGTCTGGTTTACAGCTCTGTGGGTAGAGATAACACATACACATACACACACACAGACACACACACACACACACACACACATGCAGCAGGAGGATCATACTGTGGCCCAGTGATACTTGAAGAGGTGATTAAGAGTGTTTTTTCCTTATGATATATGCTGAGGCCTCACATTTCTCTGTTGAAATATGCCATAATTATGCTATTATAGTTTTTTTTTCTCAGTTGCTTGCAGACATTTGTCAAAACTTGTTCCTTTTTTATTTTAAGAAGATAATTTTTTTATACATTTTTTACAAGAAGAAGTAAAACATTCTATATTAATAACATCTTTTATATTAAAAGTATTCTATAACAAGCCATACTTTACAAGCCATATTTTTTATACTGGTGTTGCTTAGATCAAAAAAGCAAAAAAAAACTAATTATTTAAGATGGTAGATAATTTATATGTAATATAGAGCACATTTTTAAACAACAAAAGTTGACCCAAGGAATAGGATCCTTTCTCTCAGCTCTATTTGGCCAACACATGACATAGCTAGCTAGCTAGCTAGCTAGCTAGATAGATAGATAGATAGATAGATAGATAGATAGATTTTTAATGGTGATATTGATATGGTGGGTGGTGTTGCTGTAGGTGCTGGCATTGGTGACTGTGCTGTTGTAGTTGGTATTGTTAGTATTTCATTGATGGTGTTTTGGGAGGTGGTGTTGATTGTGCTGTTGCAGTTGATGGTTGTATTGCGGTGTTGGAGTAGTCAGTTGTAGTATTGAATGTGCTGTTGTGGTTGGTATTGTTGTTGGTATTGCAGTGTTGGAGTTGTGGGTGCTGGTGTTGATTGTCCTGTTGCAGTTGGTGGTGGTATTGCGGTGTTGGAGTTGTGGGTGCTGGTGTTGATTGTGCTGTTGCAGTTGGTGGTGGTATTGCGGTGTTGGAGTAGTCAGTTGTGGTATTGAATGTGCTGTTGTGGTTGGTATTGTTGTTGGTATTGCAGTGTTGGAGTTGTGGGTGGCGGTGTTGATTGTGCTGTTGCAGTTGTTATTCTTGTCATTGATATTGCAGTGTTGGAGTGATGGGTGGTGGTGTTGATTGTGCTGTTGCAGTTATTATTCTTGTCATTGATATTGCGGTGTTGGAGTGATGGGTGGTGGTGTTGATTGTGCTGTTGCAGTTATTATTCTTGTTGGTGGTATTGCGGTGTTGGAGTGATGGGTGGTGGTGTTGATTGTCCTGTTACAGTTGTTATTGTGGTTGGTGGTATTGCAGTGTTGGAGTGGTGGTTGTCGTTGATTGTGTTGAGAATTGTGCTGGGATTGTGTGTTGTGTGTTTTGGTGAATGTTGATTTTGGTGAATCTTTCTGTGTTGTGAATGGTGTTGGATGGCAAACGTTGAGCTTTGTTAGTCTGTTGTGTTTTGTATTTTTGTGTTTTATTTGCAGAATGTTACAGATCTCTCTGCACAGATTCTTGCCTTTAGCGGCGTAAATATTTGGCAGGTATTCTATGGAGCAATCAGCGTTTCCATAAAAGGCAGATGGTCTCTTGATTGTAATTTGCATGTGTGATTAACTCCATTCAAAATGACACCAGCTGCCCAAAGCCCTACTAAACATCTGTCTGAGAGAATGTGTGTATTTGCATGTGTGCATGATTGACTTGTGTCATCATTGACATTCTCTCTACATGATGCCCTTCGTGAGTCATGAAGCTTGATGGTGGTGTTTGTTTTGATCGACCGAGAGAAAAGAGAGACAAAGAAAGAGAGAAACATTTTCACAGTGAACATTTGATCTGAAAGGGTGGGGGGTATTTCAATCTCAGGGGTGCATGTATCTGAAAGGAGTGTGTGTGTGTGTGTGTGTGTGTGTGTGTGTGTGTGTGTGTGTGTGTGTGTGTATGTCTGGAAGCAAGTGCATTCGAGTGCGAAATGATTCTGTTAGTGTGTCATCTGTTTCCCTCATGTTGTACCACCATCTCCACCCCAACCACCAACCCAGCACTGAGAGATCTCCAATAAAAAAAAAACCTGAAATGTTAGAGAAGTAATTGTGTGTGATTTAGTTAGAAGTAATAACATATCAGTGTGATACCTTATATTATATTACTGGTATTGGACCAATATTGATGTGTTTTTTTAGACTGTGCTGTTATTCAAACAAAATTCAACAAGCATCTTTTTACAAGACAAAGTGGATGAGTGTTAGCCAAACAGCAATAAAAAAACAACAACCAAACACCAACAACTCCACCAACACCAGCCAAACCACAAAACTAAAAACTTAACCAACACCACTAACACCACCAAAACCACAACACTAACAACTACAGCGACACCATCAACTCCACCTATACCCCCAAAAGCACNCAAGACCACAACACCAACAACTCCAATGACTCCACTAACACCACCAAAATCACAACACTAAAAACTCCCTAACACCGACAAATCCACTAACATCCCAAAACCACACCAAAAAGTCCACTAACACCAAGAACGCCATTAAAATCAACACCACTAACACCACCAAAACCACAATACCAACAGTTCCACTAACACCAACTAAATCACAACACTATCAACCAACTAACACCAAGAACTCCACCAACACCACCAAAGTCACAACATCAACAACTCCATTAACACCCCCAAAACCACATCACCAAGAATTCCACTAACATCAACACCACTAACACCTGCACCAACAACTCCACCAGTACTACCAATGTCACTAACATCAACAACCTGATCAACACCACCAAAACTACACCAACAACCCCAGCAACACCAGAAAGACCACAACACCAAAAACTCCACCAACACTAAACAATACAAAGCATAACACTAATACTGAAAAAATCACAACTCCGCCAACAATGTTAAAGCTGTAACACCAACAACCCCACTAACACCAACAACTCCACCAACACCACCAATACTACAACACCAACTACTCCACCAACACCACCAAAATTGCAAAACCAGCAACCCACTAACACCAACAACTCCACCAAAACCACAATATGAACAACCTCACTAACACAAACTCTAGCAACACCCCCAAAACCACAACACCAACAAAACAGTAGACACTGTCAGATTGTCTGCTGTTCATACCTGTTCATACCAGGGTCCATACTTCCGAATAGTCAGCTAGTAGACTGACTACTGAACCAACAGGGGTGTGTAATTACCCAATGCTGGGAACGCTATAATGTGTGTGTGTGGGCGACGTGATTATAGGAGAATGCACCCTCCATGACATACACTTCAGTCTCTGACATAACACAGCATTACATAACCACACAACCTACCACAAAGAAAAAGAAAGGAAAGGTTGTAGCACTAGAAATGGCTCCACAGAACACTTTAGATGTAAATGTGCTTTTGGTTTTACGTGCAGCTGAAATACCAGCAAAGTTGAACAACAAAATTGCCCAAAGTTCCAATGATTATTTTCATATAACAGCACAACCTGATGTGTTCTGAGGGAGAAATCTTGAGAGAATCTAACGAGATCCCAAGCAAACACGAGAGCAGAAGGTGAGTCACAAGTGCAGAAGAAGTATCAGCATGAATCGTGCAGGTCCGGATGAGCCACTGGAAGAGATGTTTGTCAGGATCAGGCCCTGGAATCATGTCCAGCATGACAGAGAAGGAAAGCAGATTATTAGCTCTGCTCTTATCCTACAGTGGTTCCTTCTTCTCAAATCTCCTCCTAAATGAATCATGTTTTATCTACCAATAGAGAATTATCGTCATCCTGATGGCAGCTTTGTCCTGTCACTGATAAACAACAACCTTTTTCTTTCTTTCCAAGCCATTACTATTTCCTTTTGTGTGTGTGTGTGTGTGTGTGTGTGTGTGTGTGTGTGTGTGTGTGGGTGATGTTTGGGATTTACACAGTACTGCACACAATGAGTTGCACCAGCTAGACAGGAGCAGGTTGTCTTCATCACTCTGCTCTCTTCATCATCCTTTCAATCTTACTGTGTTCTGCACTTCTCTCTCCGGCGCTCATGGAGATGAACGCCACTTGTCCAGCTGTTTATGGGACACAAAACAGAAACGCTGCTTTTTTTTAAGACACTACCATCACTCTCAACTGTTCATTATTGCAACTGTCTTTTAAATCTCTCGCAACCGGCTACCCCCGAGTGTGTGTGTGAGACATATGTTTAGCGTTGGTGCTAACCGACTGCAAACGAAATGCTCGCTGTTTTTCACAATGGCAGATAACCTGATAAATCAGATGCACAATGGCAGATAACCTGATAAATCAGATGCACAATGAGTGTTTCCTGCATCTTCTTCTTCTTCTTTCGGCTTTTCCCTTCAGGGGTCGCCACAGCGAATCATCACTCTCCACCTATCCCTATCT
>CM074946.1:2612277-2614777 GCA_037577455.1 Pangasius macronema
TCTATCTGGGTTTGACATTAATAGGATTTCTGTAAAAAGGAAATTCATTTCAATTTGTATAGCACTTATAACAATAGCAGCAGCTTTACAGAAATCTGTAGATTTAGATCCCTAATAAACAATCTGGTGGTGATAATGGCAAGGAAAAACTCCCTGAGATGTCATGAGGAACAAAGCTTGAGAGTCTCAAAAGAGAGGTGGGAGTAGTATCAGGGTGAAGCAGGCCTCATCCGGTTAGCAGCACTGATAAACAACGGCCTTTTTCTTCCCAGGCCAGGAAACACAATCCTGGGGTTCTTCTGTCTCTCTCTCTCTGTTTGTTTTATTTTGATCTTTATGCACATTCTATGGCTCTTGGCTTGACATGAAGACGATTTCTCTAAAACATCATATCTGGATGAGATTAGTTTCATCATTAGGATGAGAGTACTAAAATATTTGTACGTCTCCTTTGCGATAAAGCTGCATGTGAATAGCTATAAATCAGGTTGTTTCCTTATGAAGCCAGATGTTTGCAAGACAACCAGTGGTATGTTCACATTATTGGATCTGGAATTTATTTATGCAATGGTACAAACGTGTGTTCGTAGGTTTGGAAGGAAAAAAAAAACACCAGTGATGATCTGGAAGGAAATAAAATCACAGAGTGGCACCTGTAAATAATGAAATCATCCCATGTAAATTCCAATAGAGCCAAAGTCTGTACAGCTATATCACAACCTGTCTTGTCGTAATCCTCATTTTCCTTATATGGTCACAGCTTCCTGTTCTCTTCATCCCTCACAACTTGCGTGAATTGGTTGTATCTATTCCTTGATTCCCATGTCCTATAATTTCCATATTTGGTCACAGCACTCCATTAATTCTCTCTTATCCTTAAACTGTTCATCTTTCCTTAATTCAAGGATCTAAACTATACCCTTCATCTCCTGGTTAACCAAAGCCACTCAACCTAAACCCAGTCCAGATGGTTTGATGACTTCAGAGTGAAGGAAAACCAAACAAAGGTGCTCGGTACATGGGAACTTTTTCAGGACTGAAGGAAAATAAGCTCAAGCTCTTCACGAAGCTGCTGAGAGACAATGAGAATGTGCTAACCATCACTGTGGTTACAATAAAAAGTGGGAAAATATGAGTAGGTTCCATTTGTTATTGCATAATTTCAGACTTCATTAATGATACACACACACCAATTTCATCAATGTCCCACTGTGGAAAGCGAATAAAAGTATAAATCAGTAAGTACAATATGTCCCCAAATTTAACCACTACTATGTGTTGTACAGTACCTTGTATAAGTATTCACCCCCTCTTGAAATCTTCTACATTTTGTACTGTTACAGCCTGGAACTGAAATGGACTGAACTGGAATGATATGTCATGAATGTAAAACAAAATAATCATAACCCATAATATTGAAGTGGAGGGAAAAAATCTGTATAGTTTTTTTTTTTTTTTTACAAATGAAAAAATGTAAAAGTTGTGATTGTTTAAGTATTCACCCCGAATACTGTGAAACCCATCAATTATTTCTGGTATAATCAGAATTCATGTAATTGATCGAATGTAGTCAACCTAGAGTCACGTGACCTCTGGATTAATATAGACACCTCGAAGATCCAAGAGTTTTGTTAGCAAACACACAGCATCATGAAGTCCAAGGAGCTATCAGAACACGTCTAGGACAACGTTCGGGAAATGTATCAGTCAGGGATTGGTTATAAAAACATATCAGAACTTTAATAAATCCTTTATTCAAAAAAAATGCAATCCACAATAAACTCAGTGACCAGGTAAAGAAGGAATTAGGCAGAGAAGCAACCAAAAGGAGTAACGCTCAACATGATGCTCCCACCACCATGCTTCTCTCAATATAATAGGCTATTTTTGTGTAGATCCATGACATTTAATTCCAATGAAATACATCTCAGTCCATTTTGTAGCACTACAAACGATGCAAAAGTTCAACAGTGGCGAAAGCCTATGCAACACGCGGTATGTTCTGGTATCTGTGTAATGTGGGAAACAGAGAAACAAAATAATATAGATCGCAAACAGGAAGACATAAAACAAATATGGACAACAGCAGATGTTGTGCGGCTCCAGCTCATTGGTTTCTGGACAGTCCCACCTGCTGTTCATTCACGACGAAGGTCACTCTCACTCATCCTCTGCATTCAAATCATCATCTCTCTCTCTCTCTCTCTCTCTCTCTCCTTTTCTCTCACTCTCTCTCCAGCACCAGTCAGTGGTGTCACGGGCTCTTCATTCCAGTCACACACTCGAAAAGAGGACAAGTGGTGCTTTTTGTTCTGCTGACAAAACACACACACACACACACACACACACACACGTTCGTCCTCTGTTACATAAACATGACAAGCCCATTATTCTGTTCACATCCTCATGCAGCTCGATACACACCTGATATAATCAGCAGCGACAGCAGGGACTCAGGGAAAGGACAGAAACGATGGAGATACGGCTGATGACTGATTAT
>CM074946.1:2617277-2622405 GCA_037577455.1 Pangasius macronema
GGTAGGAAAGACGACGTGGAACAGTGTGTAGCGTTCCTCTGAGTTCTCCAGCGTCCTCCCCTTTCCCAAAAACATGCCTGTAGGGTGTTCTTAAGATACACTGTGTGTGTGTGTGTGTGTGTGTGTGTGTGTGTGGACGATGCACTTCCTTTTCTTCGACTGACGAGAAGAACGTAAAATTGGCCTGCTTAGCCAAGTCCACAGTGTATCATGACACCTTGGGTGTGTTCTCTTTTCCTCTATCTATCTATCTATCTATCTATCTATCTATCTATCACTGACAGAGGATTTGCACTAGTCTAAGCATTCCTCGATTATTAGAGTAATAAGAGGAAAGATACTGAGAATGCTAAATAAATAAATAAATAAATAAATAATGCTTATAATGTATTACTCAATTGAATACACACTTTTTTTGGGTTGTTTCTGAGTGCAAACTGTACAAAAGACGAGTACAAAAGACGAGCCATTCTGCTGGGTGTCTAATATATTAACATTCTACAATAACGCGATTATTTTTCTCTTTGCTCTTTTTTTTTAGTTTTGTGATCTTCACTTGTCACTCATTAATGTTTTCCTTCTTACAGGATCAGGATGCAGAAGCTGCAGAACCAGGAATCCTCGGCTCCCGAGGTAGCCATCCAAAGTTACAGCTTTACCTCTGACTGTTACAATGCTCTAACACTGGAGACTCCTTCCAAAAATGCTTAATAAACAACAATTACATCACCATAGAAATCCCTGTGAATGAGCTGTTACTATAGAAACGATAACATATTAGAACAAGTATAAGCATTAGTATAAACCTGTTTGAGAAACTTAATCAACACCTTCTAGACCAATCAGGATTGAGAATTCAACAGCACTGTGGTAGAAACTGTAATATTACAGCTTGTGTGTGTTGTAATCCATAATCACTGCTAATGTTTGCGAATGCTTGTGTCATTTTTTTAACAGATGCACCAGTGACTAAATCAGTCCAGTCAAAAACACAGTAGGTTCAAACCCATAATCTTATAAACACAGTTTCTCCAAACACTATTGTAGTGTTCATTACTTACAAATTCTGTCTCGTCTCTCCATCGTTTACAGCATTTATTTTAAAATTCTCAATCGGTCATATCTTCATATAGTCTCAGTTACGCTCAATATAAACAATATAGACAATCCTGATGACCCTAAAGTCCCTCCCAGTGCTCAGTGTTCATCCTGATCGCGTGTATATGAAGCCGTTCTTCCCAGTTTCTCAGAACAGAATCAGTACCTGGTGAAATACCCGCATTCTTCTGTAAAATAATCAGCACGGGGTGGTGTGATGAAGCAGGGTTACTGTTAACACCCCGAGGTGGATCAGTTTCCTATATCAGTACATCCTGAAGTGTTTTATTGCCTTTACACCACAGCAAGATTACAGTTTTGTATCAGTTAAAGGTCATCATGTCATACGTTATCCATCTCTAGTTGTGGAACGTCCTTGAAACAAGTTCCTGTTATCACTTACGTTATAGCAGCTTCGTACAACAGCTAGTTCCTTTCCAACGATTTGATTGGACGAATGGCGTTCCGATAACGGCGTGCTCATATTTAATATAACCGCATTGTGACATTTCACTTCCTGGTTCGAAACGGGGAAGTAGTGTGAGTGACATCATCAGCGAACATACGTTTTACACGAATATAACTTCTGACTTATGTATTAACAATGTACAAATCGATATGAGCTAGCTAGCCAGCTAGCTAGTGATTGTGGCTTCTTCAGGATCTATTTCCGCAAAAACGAACAAATCATTTGGCCACGTTGTGTCCCAAATGTCAGCTACTTGATATTATCATCGAGTCTTATCTATAGAACTGTTGTATAAAAGCAATATCGCAATCGCAAATTAATAACTTTGCCGTTACTCTTTCTCGTACGATATTGCTTCAATAAAGTCGTTCCTTCACTGTCATAAAGTTAATAAGACAGAAAAACGCAGCTTGCTAAAGCATCCAATCAGGCTGACACTGGAGACTCCTTCCATAAATGTTATAATGTCCTTACAAAAACCTTCACCATAGCATTGATTATGTTTTTGTTTGTTAAATAATTACGCAGATTTCATTCAGTTTAGTATTAGACGTAGGTCATGTGGCGCCACCACTGCACAGTAAATCCCTACGAATGAGCGGTTACTATAGAAACCTATAACAATAGATCGAGCGTATTTATTTATTTTTTTTAGAATGATTTAAATGCTCATTAAAGAAACACATGGCGCGTAAAAGCATTTGTTTCTCGCTGCAATTTATTTTATTTATTTATTTATATTTTTTTTGCCTGATGTACGATTGTCTCCGATTTAATGCTGTGTGTTTTATGTGTTAGTTTTATGGGTTTTATGATACTTTTATCCCGTTAAGGCTTCAGAAAACCAAACTGAGAGCACGGCCAGAGGGACAGCAGCCGTCTGCGATCGCTGAGAGAAGACGTGACAAAGGAAACGTGGACAAGTGAGATACATTGTCGAATTTTGCTATTTGTGCACAGGGTGAAGCTCCTTCTATGGTTACGTTTTGTGTATCTTTTCTGCACAAATGTGTCTGAGATTGCATCCAGTACTTCCGTGATGTCATGCAGTCTTTCGTGTGTGGTTTAGGACACCGTGAGACTTTAATCTATATGTCACATCCGAATCCTCTCCCGATCCAGCTCTATCTCACTCGCTTCCTCACTCAGTGTGTTTATACCTCTTCACTCACTGTGCCACTCCGAACATTTCCTCTGCTTACGATATCCGCCTTCGACCCTGTTGACGTTATCTTCGCTTGACTTTTGATTCTGATTTGCATTGTTCACCTGATTGACTTGGTTTTGATCTCAACCTCAACTCCATCTAATTTTATTAAGCACCCAGCTTTGCTTTGTAACTCTATACACATGAACGTGATCAACAATATGGTTGGTTATGGGCTGGCCATCTTGGACAACCAGGATCAATTAAATTCCAATTCAATTTTGTTTGTATAACGCTTTTAACAATAGGCATTGTCACAAAGCAGCTTTACAGAAGTAAATGGATTCAAAAAATATACTTTGAATATGTGAATTTATCCCTAATGAGCGAGTCAGAGGCGACAGTGGCAAGGAAAAACTCCCTGAGACTTCATGAGGAAGAAACCTTGAGAGGAAGCAGGCTCAAAAGGGAAACCCATCCTCATCTGGGTGCAACGGATAGTGCAATTATAAATAAATCCCTTCTATTATTGCGTACTATAAGGACAAATAGTGCAATTGTGAAACCAGTAAATTCATCACAGATTTTGCAAGAAGTCCGGTTGGTTAAAATCTATCCACCGTCCACTGATGGAGTCCTGAGTACGAAGGTGATCCAGAATAAGTTCTAATAGAAATTCTGAAATAGACACCAAGCATTAATTCATTAGGGTTAGGGTTAGGGTTATACACTATATAGCCAAAAGTATGTGGACACCTGACTGCAACACTCATATGTGCTTGTTGAACATCCCATTCCAGATTTTCCAGTTTAGCGAAGAACCACATATGGATGTGATGGTCAGATGTCCACAAACTTTTGGCCATGTTGTGTATTTATGAATTCTCTCTTTAAGACAGTTAGTTTTACCCCCGTAGCCCTGTTGCTCAGTCCGACGGAGATTTTTCCACACTCTGGTGAAAGGAATTATGGCCTGTATGTGTGTTGTAAAATCCTGAAGTGTATTAATTCTCCATAACGTTACTGTATATTCGATTCAGGCTCACGGAGGATCCCGAAACACAGAGTCAACATCAGGAGAACAGCTTTAAAAAGACAAAAGTCAAGCACAGGCCATCACGGTAACTAACATCCTGTTTTTCTAGTATACAGTATAAATTTTCCCCAGTCTCCTAGTTGAGTGCTGTAGTTTATTATATCGCATATCCAAGACTATCTGCCATGATGCACATTCCATAATTATATGCCATAAAGCTCATGTTTTTTGTGCCTGGTATTCGGTATGTTGTGTCTCTTATGTTTTCGCTGTGTTTTATGGACTGCGGATGCCCGATGGAACTCGTTCTCAACCCCATTACATTTTTATAACCTTTCATACCAGGAGCGAGACGCAGGCTGGCGCTCAGGTTCTGTCACCAACAGACGCGAGCACGCGCAGACAAGAGCGGTCACACACAGAAAGACACTCTGCTCCTGCTGGTGCAGGTAATTAAAGCTGTTTTTACCTGGAAGGTAAGCATTTAGTAACGTTTTTGATAACGTGCAAGAAGACATTTTATACCTCGTCGCTGTTGAGTTCTCAATTCTGATTTCACAACAGCAGCTCTGACAGTAGTGCCATCAACTCACAGGTTTATCCTAATGCACTCCTTGTAATATGTTTCCATAGTAACAACTTATTCACTGGGACTTTTACAACTTGCCTTACATAGCTGCACGTGTCAGGTGTGAATCTCGTGTGCCGTGTTTGCAGAAGAGAAGACTGTAAGTTCAGAGTGTGTGCAGAAGATGTGTGAACCTCTAGTCCAGGTGCCCCGATACCTGGGAACTGGCCGAAGCTCAGGCGAGGCCGAGAGCGGAGATGAAGAAGGGTGTGAAGAAGGGGATGAGGACACGGATGAATTTCGTGCTCCCATTGAGCTGCTTGCAGAAGTCAGGCACCTTTACACTCATCACTTTTTATCAGTACACATTGGAACAAGCTGCTGAAGTTGTGTGTTGTGTGTTGTGTGTTTTGTGCATGTGTGTGTGTGTGTGTGTGTGTGTGTGTGTGTGCTCTCCTTTAGTTCCTAAAGGCTGTGATGGAAAAGAAGTACACACTCGCCAAGAAACTCTGCCAGATGAGTGAGTATTACTACATGGAGTTTATCACATGGTACTGAGATAATTTTAGTCAAGAAAATAATGCAGTGCCAGTGAAGGAGGCGTGGCCTTTGTTCATGTCAGTCACAGTGAAGGAGGCGTGGCCTTTGTTCATGTCAGTCACAGTGAAGGAGGCGTGGCCTTTGTTCATGTCAGTCACAGTGAAGGAGGCGTGGCCTTTGTTCATGTCAGTCACAGTGAAGGAGGCGTGGCCTTTGTTCATGTCAGTCACAGTGAAGGAGGCGTGGCCTTTGTTCATGTCAGTCACAGTG